>CAKJTW010000349.1:0-102822 GCA_917880005.1 Nanger dama | reverse complement strand
AGGGGAGGATCATATACTAAAATTCCCAACTATAATTCATGTTTTTCTGGGTTTTCTATTCTATACCACTGGATTATTTGTCTATTCATGTACCCCAGTGTTATAATTAGTAAGTCTTTATAGTGTGTCTACGAATTATCCTTGTATAGATGCTCTCATTAAGTTTATTTCTATGTATTTAATCTTTGCTATTGCTATTATATATGGGGTTTTCTCTACTAATGTGTCCTCCAGCTGTGTGTGTATGCAAAAACAAAGAGTACTGACTTTTGTCTGTAACTTCATATCCTACTGTGCTGTGCTATGCTTAGTCACTCAGTCGTATCCAACTCTCTGTGATCCCATGGACTGTAGCCTATTAGGCTCCTCTGTCTGTGGGGATTCTCCAAGCAAGGATACTGGAGTGGGCTGCCATGCCCTCCGACAGGGGATCTTCCCGACCAAGGGATCAAACCCCCATCTGTTACATCTCCTGCTTTGGCACTCGGGTTCTTTACCACGAGCACCACCTGAGAAGCCCAGAAGTAGATTAGGGCTTCCCTCATGACTCAGTGGCAAAGAATTTGCCTGCCAGGTCAGGAGACTTAGGTTCAGTGCCTGACCCCAGAAGATCCCACATGCCACTGAGCAGCTGAGCCCATGTACCACAACTATTGAGCTTTCATTGAGTCAGTGATGCTGTCTAACCATCTCATCCTCTGATGTCCCCTTCTCCTCTTGCTCTCAGTTTTTCCCAGCATCAGGATCTTGTCCACTGAGTCAGCTCTTCACATCAGGTGGCCAAAGTATTGGAGCTTTAGCTTCATTTTCTGAATGTTGAGTTTTAAGCATATACTTTTTCATATTCTTTTCCATTATGGTTTATTACAGAATATTGATATATAGTTCCCTGTGCTACAGTAGGACCTTGTTGGTTATATATTTCATATTTAGTAGTTTATATTTGCTAATCTCAACCTCTCAATTAACTCCTTCTCTACCCCCTTATCCTTTTGGTAACCATAAGTTTGTTTTTATGTCTGTGAGTATTTCTCTTGTAAATATGTTCACTTGTAACATATCTTGATTTCACACATAAGTCAAATCCTATAATGTTTGTCTTTATCTGCCTGACTTACTTCACTTAGTATGATAATCTCTCGGTCCATCCATGTTGCTGATAAATGGCCTCATTATATTTAACTCTTTTATGGCTGCGTAGTATTCTGTTGAATATGTGTACCACATCTACTTTAACCATTCATCTGTCAATGGACATTTAAGTTGCTTCCTTGTCTTGGCCCTTGTAAATAATGCTGCTATGAACGTTGGGGTGCATGTATCTTTTTGAATTAGAGTTTTCTCTGGATATATGCCCAGGAGTGGGTTTGATGTGTCATATTGTGTGTTCTTGCTAGGTCACTTCACTTCAGTCGTGTCCAATTCTGTGCAGACAACAATGTTGTGTTGGTTTCTGCCATACATCAACACGAATCAGCCATAGGTATACATGTGTGACCTCCCTCTTGAAACTCCCTCCCAACTCCCACCCCATCTCATCCCTCTAGGTTGTCACAGAGCACAAAGTTGAGCTCCCTGTGTTATACAGCAACTTCACATTAGCTATTTATATCACATATAATAATGCATATATGTCAATGGTGCTCTTTCAATTCGTCCCACCCTCTCCTGCCCCCGCTGTGTCTATAAGTCTGCTCTCTATATCTGAATCCTATTCCTACCCTGCAAAGAAGTTCATCAGTACCATTTTTATAGATTCCATATATATGCATTAATGAGTGATATTTGTTTTTCTCTTTCTGAGTTACTTCACTCTGTATATATAACAAGCTCTAGGGAGGAGGTCTGACTTGAGAGCTTGCACTCCTTAACTGCCACACCTGCCCAAAGAACCCAGGTCCTGCCTCTGTGGGGCAGCTCATCCCATGAGTTTAAACACAGGGAATTGGAAAGTGTTTCTGTGTAGAGTGTATGTTTGCAGTTTGCTTAAAGTTCAACTGAAATAATACTTACATATATACTCACACACACCCACACAGTGCTCCAGATAAGTTTCTGAGTCATAGAAGGTTTGTGTCTCTACACAGTTTTTACACAGGTGTTATATTTAGATCTCCCAATTCTTAAAAAGTTTTCAAGGCTATATTAAATTTTTCAGGTAGAAAATCCCATAGACAGAGGAGCCTGGTGGGCTACTGCCCATAGGGTTGCAAAGAGTTGGACATGACTGAAGCGACTTTGTATGCCCACACACACATGTGGGTTTATTTCTGGGATCTATATGTTGTTTCAAAGATCTGTGTATCTATTCTTATGCCAGAACCATACTGTTTTGATTACTATAACTTTGTGATATAATGACACCAGGAAGCATGATGCCTCCAGGACTGTAATTTGTGGAGTGGCTTATCAAAGGGTAAAAACAATCAGTTATAAGCTAAATAAATTCTAGGGATCTAATGTACAGCATGTTGAATATCAATTTAAGACATTGTATGGTATACTGGAGACTTGATGAGGGAGTAGATCTCAGTTTTATCCCATGCCCCACCTCCTAAAATCCTTTCACTCTATGAGGTAATATGTGTATTAATTAGCCTGTGGTAATCATTTAACAATGTATGCATACATCACATCACATTGTTCAACCTAAATATACAAATTTTATTTATAAATTATATTGCAACAAAGTAGGGGGGATGGGAGGAATGCATATCCTGTTCACACTGAAAAATTGACATAGGGACGACTCTTGTGGCTCAGTGATAAAGAATCTGCCTGCCAATTCAGAGGACATGGGTTTGATCCCAGGTCCAGGAAGATCCCACATACTGTGGAGCAGTTAAACCGGTGTGTTGCAACCACTGAGCCCAAGTCCTAGAGCCCATGTTCTGCAATAATAGGAGCCATTGTAATGAGAAGCCCTTCCACTGCAACCAGACAGTAGCCCCTGCTCTTCACAACTAGAGAAAAGCTTGTGCAGCAAAATAGACCCAGCATAGCTGAAAAAAAATAAATGCTAAAAGTAGGCCTTCAGGCTGAAGTGAAACAACAGTGGGCACCTATTTGGAGGACTGTGAAGAAATAAACCACAAAGGCCAAGGTAACTGCACAGATAAATGGAAAAGCCAGTATTCCTGCACTTTGGGTTTATAACTCCTCTTTTAAAAAATACTTACTTATTAATGGCCACATTGGGTCTTCATTGCAACACAATCTTCATTGCATTGTGAGGACTTCTCTCCAATTGTGACACACGGGCTCCAGAGCATGCGGGCTCAGGAGTTGTGGCCCCAAGGTTGAGTTGATCCACCACATGTGGCATCTTAGATACGGGTTCAGGGTTTGAACCTACATCCCCTGCATTGGAAGGCAGATTCTAAACCACTAGACCACCAAGGAAATCCCTGTAACTTCTGTTTATCTTCTCCTCTTTTTGTATTTTTATTTAAAAGAAAAATGGAGAAAGCAGTAACCATAAATCTGTAAATAAGAGCCATATGCAAACATGCCATTTATCACAATAAATAAAGGAATGTGGCAGAGCTGGGAGAGAACAGAGTTTAGAAGACTATGAAAACTATCTCAGTATTAATACAAACTTGACTTTTTAAAGGTAAGATAAAAATTATAATTCACAGCATAACAAGCCCCACAAAAATCACAAAACAAATTTTGAAACTCTAGACCTTAAAAATATTTTTAAAGTAAAGAATAAGAGTGATAGTCACTTTGTGCAAGAGAAAATGTCAATCACAGAAAAGGCAGTAATTGAGGAGTGATGGAAGAAAAATGGACTGACACGTGGAAAGTAAGAAAATGTTAGGAAAAATCTTTCCTTGGAAATAATCTCTGCAGTGCTGCCGCTGCTAAGTCGCTTCAGGTGTCCAAATCTGTGAGAGCCCATAGATGGCAGCCCACCAGGCTTCTCTGTCCCTGGAATTCTCCAGGCAAAAATACTGGAGTGGGTTGCCATTTCCTTCTCCAAATCTCTGCAGATACCAACACATAAAACTATTCAATGAAAAAGCAGATTGGCAAAGAGGATAAACAATAAATATAACCCAGTATATGTTATCTATTAGTATAAGAGTCTTGTCTTAGATCCAAAAGAGTTTGAAAACGAAAGGGTAGAAAATGGTATCCATACAAATCGTCCCAAAGTGGGAGTTGCAGTGGTTATACTGTCATTAGATGAAATAGATTTTAACAGACTTTTTTTTTTTACAGAATATCAACAGATTTCTATATTAATAAAAAATCAGTACACAAAGGAGATGTATGAGTTATATATCCATAAGGTCCCAGCAGCCTCTCAGAATATATGAAACAAAAGTGACAGAACTGAATAGAGTACATAGTTCTAAATAATCCTTGGCGACTTCAAATTCCATTTTCAATGAGGGACAGGCACATAGACAGAAGACCAATAATGAGACCAAGGAAAGGAAGAGCTAGACCTCACTAGCACCTGTAGGGCACACAGCCAAGAAAAGCAGATGTGTTTGGAAAGCAACACAGGGAAGCCACAAGGCTTCCCTTGTGGCTCAGCTGGTAAAGAATCCTGGTGCAATGCAGGAGATCTCGGTTCGATCCCTGGGTTGGGAAGATGCCATGGAGAAGGGAAAGACTACGCACTCCAGTATTCTAGCCTGGAGAATTTCAAGGACTCTATAGTCCAAGGGGTCGCAAAGAGTTGGACATGACTGAGTGGCTTTCACTTGGAAAGCAACAGCAAAGGAGACAGGAAAGTTTGCTACCCTTGCTTGAAATGGGCATACCTGAGAAGCAACCAGAGTGACTGCCCCATGATCCACCCACTACTGCACCCCAAGATCCATGTTCAGTGACCCCCCCACTACACTGGATTTCTTATCCCCAAAGACTCTAGGCTGGCCCCTGGAAAGTGGGAAGCAAAAGCAGAACAGTAAGAAGCTGTGTCATCAGCATCCCCTGTCACTATTGGCTGAACACTCCATAGACTTCCACTCTATGGATTATTTGATGATCCCCAGCCTCAGACTGTGTCCTTGGAGGTGCGAGGCAAAGGGGGCAAAGCAGCCCACCTCAGGCCAGGATACAGTCAATTCACCATAGTTCCCTCCTCAGGCACTAGAACAACAAGTTAGGGTGGGAAGAGATGGCCGACGTCGAGAGGCAACAGAACAGGCACAAGCCGAAACACAACCCAGGCACCTTTGGCAGCTCCAGCCCAGGTCACTGTCACCTTAAACTAACAAACTTTCAGTTAGCAAAAGAGAAGTGGGTTAAAGCTGTTCCGGCTTCCCAGGTCGTGGTTGGGACACCCCTGTTGTGACACCAAAAGTTCCATTTATCTCCCATCTACCCTACTAATGAAGGAGGGATCTCCTACCCCAAGAAGTGTGAGATGGCCAAGCACACGACACTGGACAGATGGACAGCTGTTTGTGAGTCTCAGGCACTCACAGCCTGGGTGGACAACAGGGATGCCGTGCAGAACAGTGGGGGAGTGTGGCTTTGGAGTAGAGGTAAGCAGCAGGGACCTTGGAAATAGATGTTGTAGTAACAAGAGGGTGGGGCACACCAGGGTTCCCACACGAGGAGATGGTTCTCCTCTAGGAATCATTGCACTGCCTGGCGGGGAAGTAAAGCTTGGTGGCTGGAAGAATGGGCAGAGTGCAGCTAGTCTGGCTGATAGGAGAGAATCAGCCAGGTGGGATAGTTTTCCCACAGGGAGGGGAACACTGTAGGTGATAGCAGGAGAAAGCACAGTTGGGCCAGTGGGGTATTTGACGCTCGAAGGTGTCAAGGCAGCGTAGAAAATTTGAGGTCTTAATATACAGATGAGAAGCCTATGTAAAAAGGTCTACAGATGAAAAGCAATCCTTTTCAAAATGCCAGTGACCTATTTTGCAGAAAAAACAAGCTGGTCCTAGAATTTATGTGGAATTGCAAGAGACCAGGAATAGCTAAGACAATCTTGAAAAAGAAAGTTGGAGGGGTCCCCTACCCTGTATCAGAACTTACCGTGGGAACAGTAATCAAGACAGTGTGGTACTGAGATAATGACAGACACACAGATCAATGGACTAGAACAGCGAGTCCAGAAATAAACCCAGATACCTACCCTCCATTGATTTTCTGCAGGGATGTCAGATCATTTACTGTTCAGAAGTGCAAGTCTTGTCCCCAGAATGGTACGAGGACAGCAGGATATCCACATGCAATAGAATAAAGTTGGACTCCTACATTTCACCAAATACAGACATTAAAGTGATCCTCTGTATAGCATATAGCATTCAGCCTCAAAAAGGAAGGAGGTCTCAAATGAAACTCCAAATCATTATGCCAAGTGAGAGAGGCCAGACAAGAAAGGTCACATACTGTACAATTTCATTTGTAGCAACTCTCTGGCAAGGGAAGTCCGTAGAGACAGAGAGCAGATCATTGGTTTTCAGAGCTTGGTTGCCATGAGGGGAAGTGGAGAAGGACTGATTACTGGGCATGGGGTTTCCTTCTGGAGGGATAATTTGTTTGGACTCAACAGAGGGGATGGCTGAACCACACTGTGAATGTACTAGATGCCTGGAAAGTACACCCTTTAAAAAGGTGACATTTACCACAATAGCATACCAATATTGTTTAAAGATAACCAGTGCTTATTGGCTTAGACTTCTACAAACAGGTTGGAAATTGACTTCAACATCTGCTAAAATGCACCCTTTAGGAAAATTTTTTGACCTTGATACTGGGGCACAAAATAGAGGAAACTTGAGGATAACACTAAATTTTTAAAAGCTGTGCCTATAGTATTAAGGGAGCTACTGAAGTTAGCCAATGGGTATATTTGCCTTAACCATCTTATCACTGCGGTGTTTCCGTTCTCCAGACCATAGCAGCCACTGTCATAAAATATCCTACAGTGGGCATAGGCCCTCTGCCATATAGCTCATAAAGTTAAATTGAGTCTTTGCCACTTATAAATGGGCTGGACAACATGGGACCAGATGCAATGATGCAATGAAAAGGAGTGGACTCCTGTGGGTTTGAAGTGCGACCTGGGCCTGTCAGGCCTCCAGGGAAGCTTAGGGCCTTGACCACTCACTGGATGGCGATCATGCCAATCCTTGACTCCTGGCAAATGAGCTTAGAGCTGGCGCTGGAGGAGGTGGTCCCCGCTTGACCCTCAAGCTCCACCTACCGTCGCCAGCCCTTCAGGGTCTTTCGTGCCTGTCTGCCGCCATCTCAGCCTCGGTCTTGGTGGGCCGGTCTGCGGGCTGCCCCCTTGCTGTTCCTGTCGCAGGGCCCACACCAGCACCTTCACAGACTCCTGCTCTCTGTGGAGCTGACATCTCTGCCGCCCCCACCCCCAATCATGCTGTCTGCGCAGCCAAGGGCGTCTCCTCTGCGACTCTCAGCTTGGCGGCTGCCATCTTCCCCGTGGACATCTCTGCAGACCCATCACGGTCTGGCACAGTCTCCCCTGCTGTGTCTGCCACAGAGGAGCACGACCGGATCCCAGGTGGCCTGGACAGGGCTGGTGGCTGGGCGGGCCGTGACCCCAGTCCCCCTTGGGGTCCTGGCACCAGCTTGGTACGGGACGGATGGGCTGGAGGAGGCCGCAGGCCTTCTGCCCTCCCTGAGGGTGTCAGGAACCCTTTTCAGGGGACACGGTGGGCCACAGGCCACAGTGGAAGAGGAGTGGGACGAAGAGCTGTTAGAGGAGGTGGAGTCTGATTTCGAGCTAGAGGACCTGGAGGAGGAGGAACACCGGGAGGAGGAGGTGCACCTGGAGGAGGGAGGAACACCTGGAGGAGGAGGAGTACCTGTTGGAAGAGTTCGAGGAGGAGGAGACACTAGAGGATGATGAGAGTGAGCAGGAGGGTGCAGCAGTGGTTGCAGGCCATGGGGACCCCTTGGAGCAGTTTGTGCCTGTGTTCTGGGGTCTGGTCCACTCCCTTCTATACAGTTTCTCCTGTGATGAGCATGTCCTGGTCTGGCTCCCTGGTCCCTGCCTGATGGTCATGCATAGCTCCCAGCCTCCCTCAGGCCCTGGAGAGAGTCCCGTGCCTCCCACAGGAGCAGGAAGACCTGGGAAAGGGAGGCGAAGCTTTGCAGGCTGAGTACAAAGCAGAGGGCGCCCCCACCCTGGGAGCCTCAGGGTCCCAGGGTCCAGGGGTCTGCATCCCAGATGTCAGAGGATTCTGCAGTGGAGGCTGAGCTCGGGGAGGGTGGCGCCCTGGCTGTTGCCTCTGAGTCCTGGGAGGCTGGGGCCTGTGGTCCCGGCAGGGCCAAAGTGGGCAAGTGGCGACCAGGCCCTCAGGCCCTTGCGGACCCTGTGGAGGATTGGGCTCAAAGGCAGGCTGCACTCAGCCCTGGCCTCTAGCAGCTAAGCAGCGGGTCAAAGCTCTAAAACTTCCAGGCATAATTTGCACAGGTGGAAGCCCAACTTTATAAAGACCTTTAAGGTCTTGAGAAAAGTGTTCTTCCTTCTGCCAGCCTCTGTTTGATGAGAGAGCTGACGTCATCAATGCAATTCATGAGCCCACAGAAGGTGATGTTAGTGGCCAGTACCTGTTCCAGAAGGAGCCTGGGAGGAGATAGAAAGAGAGCCTGAAGGGAAGGGGAAACAAAGGGCATCCTCACTTTTGGTTGAGGGCATTTAAAAACCTAAAGATTCTCGGTAGCATGATCTCGTAAAATGATGAACTTGTACTGAAGCACCTGAAAGATGTAAAAATAAAAATTCTCAGGGGTCCAGGAACCAATGAGTGTCACAGTAGAAATCCTTTTTAAGTGAAAGGAATACTTTTGCAACAAAGTTCTAACAAAAACATACCAAATGCAATCAGACCGAAAAGATTCTGATCCCTTCTTCTCCAAAGGGCCAGAAAGAATCAGCAGCACAGGGAGTGAGATCTACGGGAAAGATGGTAAAGACCTCACCCTGAAAACCCTGAAGCTGCAGAAATGTGAGGGCCCTGAAGGTGTCGCACCAACCTCTGGGAAGCTGCCCGGCTATTCTTTCTTCACCTACTTCTCTCCTCCCCGGGGGTAGAGTACTGGATGTGGATACTGATTATAAATTGGGTTATTTTTTTCTGTGAAGTTCCAGTCCCAAAGTCTGTGTTATACTTCCCAAAAGAAGCAAGTGATTGTCTGCATGAAGAGTCTGAGGAGGAGGTCCAAGAAGCTGAAGGTGAGGAGGAGGACAGCGATGAAAAACCAGAAGGACCTGAAAAGGACCCGGTCCCAGCAGAAGACAGCCCAGAGAACCCAGGTATCTGTGTGCAGCTCTGAGTATCACCCAGCCACCATTCCTGGCATACATTTTTAAATTTTCTCCCCAAAGTAAATAATAATTAAAGCTTGGTTAAAGTCTAGTTTCAGAACAGCTTAATGTTAATAATACTTTGTGTGCTAGATGAAATAGAACACAGCATGTTCTGAAATGTACTTCATTCACAGTTACAGGTCCCTTGAGCTGTAGCTGTAAGGCTTCCCCACGTGGGAAATTTTTGAGACCTGGTAGCAGAGACCACTGTTTGTCTGGAATGCAGTTAACCAGAACAAGCGACTAAAGGTGACTGGAATGTACACTAGTTGGGCCTTCAGCACTGAGCTACAGAAATACGGTCTTTTGTCCTAACCGGGAGAAAGCAAATGCCTTTGAGATTGTGACTATTGGCAAAGATGTAGTAAGTGAAAAATTTTCAAGTGGGAGCACATTTAATGACTAATACCTATTTGTTCAGTTGTAAGTTTTTCTAGTACATAGGACAGTCAGAAGAAAAGCAGATTAGTCATGGTGAGATTGTTGTTCATCACTGAATTGGTCATTCAGTTCAGTTCAGTTCAGTTGCTCAGCCGTGTCCGACTCTTTGCAACCCCATGAATTGCAGCATGCCAGGCCTCCCTGTCCATCACCGAATTGGTCATTAAGTCAACTTATATCTTGCCTATCACTTCCTCTCTTTCTTGCTTTGCTTTTTCCTGTCTGTCTTCTCTTCCTTTGATGGATGTGCACACTGAGATTCTGGGAGTTTAAGAGTGTGATTGATGGAGAGAGCACAGGCTTGTAAGGTGGAAAGACTTACTAGATAAGTCTCTCTCAAGAAAAACCAATAACAAAGCAGGCATTTTGGTGTTTGGCAAGTGGGAGAGGACGTTGGTATGAGGGGTGAGGGACTGACATATCCAAAGGTCTGTGTTGAGAGAGGTAAATGTGGTAATTTCTCTTTTGACTTAGCAGGCATACGTAGGACTATTTCCTTAGATTTAGAAAGTCACTGTTGCATGTTACTAGTTTACAATTTTGTAAATTTAATTTATGTATTTTACTTGGAGGCCAGTTACTTTACAATATTGTGGTGGTTTTTGCCATACATCAGCATGAATCAGCCATGGGTGTACATGTGTCCCACCATCCTGAACCCCGCTCCCACCTTCCTCCCCACCCCATCCCTCTGAGTTGTCCCAGAGCACCTGCTTTGGGTGCCCTGCTTCATGCATCAAACTCGCACTGGACATCTATTTCACATATAGTAATATACACGTTTCAGTGCTATTTCTCTCATATCGTCCCACCCTCACCTTCTCCCACATAGTCCAAAAGTCTGTTCTTTACATCGGTGTCTCTTTGCTGTCTTGCATATAGGGTTGCCGTTACCGTCATTCTAAATTCCATATATATGCGTTAATATACTGTATTGGTGTGTCTCTTTCTGACTTACTTCACTCTGTATAATAGGCTCCAGTTTCTCCCACCTCATTAGAACTGACTGAAACGCATTCTTTTTATAGCTGAGCAATAGTCTGTCGTGCATATGTCCCACGACTTCCTTATCCGTTCATCTGCTGGTGGACATCCAGGTTGTTTCCATGTCCTAGCTATTGTAAACAGTGTTGCAATGAACATTGGGGTACATGTGTCTCTTTCAACTCTGGTTTCCTTGGTGTGTATGCCCAGCAGTGGGATTGCTGGGTTGTATGGCAGTTCTATTTCCAGTTTTTTTTTTTTTTTAAGGAATCTCCACACTGTTCTCCATAGTGGCTGTACGAGTTTGCATTCCCACCAACAGTGTAAGAGGGTTCCCTTTTTCTCCACACCCTCTCCAGCATGTATTGCTTGTAGACTTTTTGATGGCAGCCATTCTGACTGGTGTGAGATGGTACCTCATTGTGGTTTTGATTTGCATTTCTCTGACAATGAGTGATGTTGAGCATCTTTTCATCTGTTTGTTAGCCATCTGTATGTCTTCTGTGGAGAAATGTCTGTTTAGTTCTTTGGCCCATTTTTGGATTGGGTTGTTTATTTTTCTGGAATTGAGATTCAGGAGCTGCTTGTATATTTTGGAGATTAATTCTTTGTCAGTTGCTTCGTTTGCTAGTATTTTCTCCCATTCTGAAGGCTCCCTTTTCACCCTGCTTTTAGTTTCCTTCGTTGTGCAAAAGCTTTTAAGTTTAATTAGGTCCCATTTGTTTATTTTTGCTTTTATTTCTGTTACTCTGGGGGAGGGTCATAGAGGATCTTGCTGTGATTTATGTCAGAGAGTGTTCTGCCTATGTTTTCCTCTGAGAGTTTTATAGTTTCTGGTCTTAGGTTTAGATCTTTAATCCATTTTGAGTTTATTTTTGTGTACGGTGTTAAAAAGTGTTCTAGTTTCATTCTTTTACAGGTGGTTGATCAGTTTTCACAGCACCACTTGTTAAAGAGATTGTCTTTTTCCATTGTATATTTTTGCCTCCTTTCTCAATGATAAAGTGTCCATAGGTGCATGGATTTATCTCTGGGCTTTCTATTTTGTTCCATGGATCTATATTTCTGTCTTTGTGCCAGTACCATACTGTGTTGATGACTGTAGCTTTGTAGTGTAGTCGGAAGTCAGGCAGGTTGATTCCTCCAGTTCCATTCTTCTCTCTCAGGATTGCTTAGGCTATTCGAGGTTTTTTGTATTTCCATACAAACTGTGAAATTATTTGTTCTAGTTCTTTAAAAAATACTGTTGGTAGCTTGATACAGATTGCTTTGGGTAGTGTACTCATTTTCACTATATTGGCTCTTCCGATCCATGAACATGGTATTTTTCTCCATCTATTTGTGTCATCTTTGTTTTCTTTCATCAGTGTTTTTATAGTTTTCCATATATAAGTTTTTTTCTTTAGGTAAATTTGTTCCTAACTATTTTATTCTTTTCATTGCAATGGTGAATGGGATTGTTTTCCTTAGTTTGACTTTCTGTTTTCTCATTGTTAGTGTATAGGAATACAAGGGATTTCTGTGTGCTAATTTTATATCCTGCAACTTTACTATATTCATGGATTAGCTCTAGTAACTTTCTGGTGATGTCTTTAGGGTTTTCTACGTAGAGGATCATGTCATCTGCAAACAGGGAGGATTTTACTTCTTCTTTTGGATTCCTTTCATTTATTTTTCTTCTCTGATTGCTGTGACTAGGACTTCCAAGACTATGCTGAATAGTAGTGGTGAAAGTGGGCACCCTTGTCTTGTTCCTGATTTTGGAGGAAATGCTTTCAGTTTTTCACCATTGAGGATAATGTTTGCTGTGGGCTTGTCATATATGGCTTTTATTATGTTGAGGTATGTTCCTTCTATGCCTGCTTTCTGGAGAGTTTTTTTATCATAAATGGGTGCTGAATTTTGTCAGAGGCTTTCTCTGCATCTATTGAGATAACCATATGTTTTTTATCATTCAATTTGTTCATATGGTGTATCCCATTGATTGATTTTTGAATATTGAAGAATCCTTTCATCCCTGGGATAAAGCCCACTTGGTCATGATGTGTGATCTTTTTAATATGTTGTTGGATTTGGTTTGCTAGAATTTTGTTGAGGATTTTTGCATCTCTGTTCATCAGTGATAAATTGTCCTGTAGTTTTCTTTCTTTGTGGCATCTTTGTCTGGTTTTAATATTAGGGTGATGGTGACCTCATAGAATGAGTTTGGCTGTTTACCTTCCTCTGCAGTTTTCTGGAAGAGTTTGAGTAGGATAGGTGTTAGCTCTTCTCTCAGTTTTTGGTAGAATTCACCTGTGAAGCCATCTCGTCCTGGGCTTTTGTTTGTTGGAAGGTGGTTTTTTTTTTTTTTTTTTTAATTATTATTATTACAGCTTCAATTTCCGTGCCTGTGATGGGCCTGTTAAGATTTTCTATTTCTTCCTGGTTTAGTTTTGGAAAGTTATACTTTTCTAAGAATTTGTCCATTTCTTCCCAAGTTGTCCATTTTATTGGCATATAACTGCTCATAATTTTATTGGCATATAACTGCTCATAGTAGTCTCTTAGGACCTTTTGTATTTCTCTGTTGTCTGTTGTAATTTCTCCATTTTCGTTTCTAAGTTTATTGATTTGATTCTTCGCCATTTTTTTCCGATGAGACAGCTAATGGTTTGTCTATATTATTTATGTTCTCAAAGAACCAGCTTTTAGTTTTGTTGATTTTTGCTATCGTCTCCTTTGTTTATTTTTCAGTTGTTTGTGCTCTCAGGTATATGATCTCTTTCCTTCTACTAACTTTGGGGTGGTTCTTTTCTTCTTCTTCCACTTGCTTTAGCTGTAAAGTTAGGTTGTTTACTTGATGTCTCTCTTGGTTCTTGAGATAGGCTTGTATTGCTATGGATCTCCCATTTAGTACCACTTTTACTGAATCCCATAGGTCTTGGGTTATCGTGTTTTCATTTTCATTTGTTTCTAGGTATATTTTGATTTCATTTTTGACTTCTTCCATGATCTGTTGGTTATTCAGAAGCGTGTTGTCTAACCTCCATATGTTTGTATTTTTAATAGGCTTTTTTTTCCTGTACTTGACATCTAATCTTACTGGCTTGTGGTCAGAAAAGATGCTTGAAATGATATTTATAATTATTATATCTTCTTTTAGGATTGATCCTTTGATCATTATGTAATGTCCTTCTTTGTCTCATCTCATGGTCTTTATTTCAAATTCGATTTTATCTGATATGAGTA
The DNA here is from genome assembly GCA_917880005.1 of Nanger dama. Lineage (NCBI taxonomy): Eukaryota > Metazoa > Chordata > Mammalia > Artiodactyla > Bovidae > Nanger > Nanger dama. The sequence goes on along the minus strand of CAKJTW010000349.1, from coordinate 88,853 downwards.
TTTCTCTCTTGCCTTCTTTTGGTCTCTATTTGCATGAAATATCTTTTTCCAGCCCTTCAGTTTCAGTCTGTATATGTCCCTAGGTTTGAGGTGAGTCTCTTGTAGACAGCATGTACAGGGGTCTTATTTTTTTTATCCAGTTGACCATTCTTTGTCTTTTGGTTGGAGCATTTAACCCATTTACAGTTAAGGTAATTATTGATAAGTATGATCCTCTTGCCATTTACATTTTGTAGGGGGGTTAGTTTTATAAACATTTACTGTGTTTCCTGTCTAGAGAAGATCCTTTAGCATTTGTTGAAGAGCTGGTTTGGTGGTGCAGAATTCTCTCAGCTTTTGCTTGTCTGTAAAGCTTTTGATTTCTCCTTAATCTCTGGATGAGATCCTTGCTGGGTAGAGTAATCTTGGTTGTAGGTTTTTCTCTTTCATCACTTTAAGTATTCCTGCCATTCCTTTCTAGCCTGAAGAGATTCTATTGAAAGATCAGCTGTTTTCTTTATGGGGATCCCCTTGTGTGGTTTTTTGTTTTTGTGTTTTTTTTTTGGTTGTTGTTGTTGTTGTTGTTGTTGTTGCTTTGCTCTTGCTGCTTTTAATGGTTGATCTTTCTTAGTTTGACTAATTTGTGTCTTGGGGTGTTTTGCTCTGGGTTTATCACATTTGGGACTCTCTGGGTTTCTTGGACGTGGGTGGCTGTTTCCTTCCCCACATTAGGGAAGTTTTCGACTATGATCTCCTCAAGTATTTTCTCATGTGCTTTCTTTTTGTCTTCTTCTGGGACACCTATGATTCAAATGCTGGGGCATTTAACTTTGTCCCAGAGGTCTCTGAGGTTGTTCTCATTTAATTTTTTTTTCTTTTTTTCCTCTATGCTTCATTTATTTCCACCATTCTGTCTTCAACCTCACCTATCCTCTCTTCTGCCTCAGTTATTCTACTTTTGGTTCCCTCCAGAGTGCTTTTGATCTAAATTACTGCATTATTCATTACTGGTTGATTCTTCTTTATTTTGTCTAGGTCCTTCATTAAATATTTCTTGCATTTTCTCAATCCTTGCCTCTAGTCTATGTATCTGTAGCTCCATTATTTTTTTCAAGATTTTGGATCATCTTTACTGTTCTTATTCTGAGTACTTTTCAGGTCATCTCCTGCTCTTTGGTTTGGTTTGGTTTGGTGGGTTTTTAGCATGTTCCTTCACCTGCTGAATAGTTCTCTGCCTTTTCATTTTGTTTAGATTGCTGTGTTTGGGGTGCCCTTTCTGCAGGCTGGAAGTTCGTGGTTCCTCTTAATTGTGGAGTCTTCTCCCTGTGAGTGGGGTTGGACTCATGGCTTGTCAAGGTTTCCTGGCTGAGGAGAGCTTGTGTCTGTCTTCTGGTGGGTAGAACTGGATGTCTTCTCTCTGGAGTGCAGTGAACTGTCCAGTAGTGAGTTTTGGAGCGTCTATGGGTTTAGCATGGCTTTGGGCAGCCCATCTTTTAATGTTCAAGGTTGGTCCCTGTTTTGCTGGAGAATTACTGTGGTGTGTCCTGCACTGGATCTTGTTAGCTCTTGGGTAGGGCTTGGTTTCAGTGTAGGTGTGGAGACTTTTGGGTGAGCTCTTGTCTGTTAATGTTCTCTGGAATCAGGCGTTCTCTGATGTTCTAAAGTTTTGGAGTTCAGCCTCCCACCTCTGGCTTTCGGTCCCTGTCTTACAGTAGCCTCAAGACTTCTCCATCTACACAGCATAGAAGATAAAACCCCTAGGTTTATTGATGAAACAATTGTCCACAGCCAGAAACACCTAGAGAGATTCAGAAAGTTATATAGAGAAGAGAAGAGGGAAGAGGGAGATAGAGGTGACCTGGAGGAGAAAAGGGAGAGTCAAAGGGGAGAGAAAAATCTAGCCATTAATCTAAATCTTAAATGCTGTCCACAGCCTGGTATACCCAGGGAGATTCACAGAGTTATATACAGAAGAGAAGAGGGAGTTAGGCGATAGAGGTGACCTGGAGGAGATAAGGGAGAGAGCAGTCAAGCCAGTAATCAGATCCTTGAGTGAAACTGAATACTGAAGATTAGATTCTTAGAGGTACAAAACTGATAACAAATATCAAAGATCAAAGATTAGAAACCTGAAAGAGAGGTTAGACTCTCAAAAATAAAATATAAAAATATGAAACATAGTCACAGTAATAAAAAACTGTGGAATTTGTTTTCTAAACACATAGGGGTTTGGGGGAAATGTAATAGTAGGCTATAAAAATGAAAGTTAAAGGAGTAATAAAGAACTAAATTAACAAAAAAATTAAAAGTGATAACAGTAAAAATATATCTAGGCATTTCTCTGGGCATTGTGGGGTCTGTTCAGTGTCAGATCATCCCTTGTTCTGGCTTGTACTTGTTCTCAAGGTCTGTAGGCACCCCTCAAATGTCGCCAGTATTCAATGCAGGGTTTCAATCTGTTGTACCTGATACTTCCAAAGCGGTTCCTCCTTCTTCATTTATTTTAGCTTTATCTGCACGTCTCTTCAGTGTCTAATTTCTGCCCTGACGTGAGGGGGCGAAGGCGGCCACTTATTTAGGCTGACTAGTTCAGTTGTGTTGTGGAGAGGGAGGGATACTGCAAACAAATACCACAGGCATGAGTGGGGAGTGCTGGCAGTGGATGGAGCACACTGGGTTAGCCACAGTCCAAGGCAGCATGTACTCCCCGGTCTAGACTGATCAGTCTCCAGGGTGCTCTGCAAGGGCACTATCCCAAGTGCCAAGTGGGGCCTGTGTTTTGTGCATGTCCCAGGTCTAAGCCGCTCAGGTGCTCCACAGAGCACAGACCCAGATAGGCTGTGAAAACGTTTTGTGCCTTTCCCAGGTCCAAGCAGCTCAGGCGACCAGGTGCTTGGTGGGCCGTGCATCTTACTCACCTTCCTGGTCCTCGCCACTCAGTTTCCACAAGAGCGCAGCTCCAGGTGTGCTGCATGTCTCCTCTGGGGAGCTGATCTCAGGCTGTGACGCTCCTGGCAGGTGTCAGCCATCTAGGATCCCAAGAAGACGAGGTCAGCAACTGGGAGTCTGCTCACAATTTGGTGGGAGATGTGATCTTTGGGGCCAAGATTGCAGCAGCCCCTTGCCTTCCAGCTCCTGCTATCTCTCGCCTGCCTCTCTGCCTCCAGGGAGGGAGGGCCCTATAGGGCAGCTGGCTTGCTCTCCTTTGGTATTTGCTCAATGCTTTGATCTGTGAGTGTGCCAGGGGTGCCGACAGAGCCTCTCGTGAGAAAGGTCTTTTTGTGTGTCTCTCTGGCGATCCCACGGTTTGGGTTGCTGTCTCACATTAGTTCCCTCAGATTGTCCTCAGGGCATTCAGGCCCGGTCCTTACCCTAGGGACCAGTTTGCGCCTCCCTGCCCAGCCCCCCACTCACTGGTGGTGGATCCGAGTGTCTGGGCCACTTCTTCACTGGCAGTTGCAGTTAGGTGCGTATTCTGTGGGTTTGTTTGTTTGTTTTTTCCTCCTGGTTATGTTGCTATCTGAGATTCCAGAGCTCCCCAAAGACACACCTGTGCGAGAGTTTCCTACTGTATGGAGACTTCTCCTCTTTGCTGACTCCCTCCCCAAGATGGGTCTCCGTCCCTAAATCTTTTGTCTCAGTTTTTGTCTTTTACATTTTGTCCTACCTCCTTTCGAAGAGATTGGGCTGCCTTTCTGGGTGCTTGGTGTTCTCCACCAGCATTCAGAAGCTGTTTTGTGGAAGTTGCTCAGCATTCAAATGATCTTTTGATGAATTTGTGGGGAAGTAAGTGGTCTCCTCGTCCTATTCCTCTGCTGTCTTGGGACTGCCCCCTGGTTTACAATTGTTAATTGACTCTTACTTCATCCCACAGCTGTCAAGCATATAAAGACATGATGGAGGAAGAAACAAGGGACTTGTCCCTCACGACTTTGAGATTTTCGGCTTCTCAGTAGCCTTGGGTATTTTATCAACACTGGTTTTGTTACAGATTTCATCATGTGAAATGTCTTATCCTCTGACATCTGACTTTTTTTTCTTCTGTTGGCCAGATATATTTGACTGTGTTTGTTCATGTTAAAAATAAAAATTTGCTAGCCATGGATAAGCTGCAGATTCTTTAGATGTGTAACACTGATGCGAATCTTGTATTTTTTTTTGTTTTGGTCCACTTTACTGTCATTGAAACCATTTTTTTAAGTTCTTGAATTGCAGGTGGATTCTTTACCAACCAAGTTATCAGGAAGCCCTTTATTGCAGCCCCGGGTTAATTAATACATCAATTGACGAACAATTTATGTAGAGAGAGATGGAGGTCTAGCCCCTACTTCATTTTAGTGAGAGGAACCAGTGGGTGACCAAGCGTATCTGAGACCAGATGGAGCTACTGAGCTGCCACAGACCAGCAGCATCAGCATCACCTGGGAACTTGTTAGACGTGCAACCTCGCAGGCCCCAGTCCAGATTTACTGGATCATTATTCTGAAGGTGGCCCAGCTATCAGAGCTTTACATGTCCTCCAGGTGACTCTGAAGCATCTCAGAACTTCAGCATCACCATCTAAGAGCTGTGATGGGCTAGGGGCAGAGGATGAGTGTTGTGAGGGACTGAGTTTCTCCTGTGGTAAGACCATTGTTTGTTCAGTGACTTGATAGACAGGCAACTGAATGGGACAGTAAAGGCTGGAATGGGGATGAGACTAGAATTCTCAAGGCCCTGAGATACAGAAAAACCTGGCAGGGCAGGGATTGGATAGTGGCAATGAAGAAAAAATGGATGAGGAAACAAACTACTTTCAGCAGGATAGAACCATTATGATATCATGAATATGAGGTTTAAAATCCTGCAAAACAATCACCGATTATAGGTACATATATGTAGTAAAAGGTATGCATGGAAGGAATGCATGCTTATGTAACTTGTAGAAAGGCATGTATGAGGGTGATAAACACCTTGCTTAGGATAGTGGAGAGAGGAGAGGAGAATTCAACTGGGAAGGGTTACTCTTACTTTCCCACAGTGCCATAACAAATTACCACAAAGTAGATGGCTTAAAACAGCAGTAAATTTATTCTCTCACCAGTTCCAGAGGTCAGAATTCTGAAAGCAAGGGGCTCTGGGGGAGAATCCTCCTTGCCACTCCCAGTTTATGGTGGCTTCTGACGCTTCTTGGCTTGTGGCAGAATAACTTCAGTCTTCACATGACCTTCTTCCTGTGTCTGTGTATCTCAAATCTCACTCTTTGTGTTATAAGGATACCTACCACCCAGTCCATTTGGGGCCCATCCCAAATCCAAGGTGACTCCATTAAATTAGATCCTGATGTAATTACAACTGCAAAGACCCTATTTCCAAATAAGGTCACAGGGACCTCAAGGTACAAATAAGGTACCAGGGACCTGGACTTGGGCATATCCATCTGGAGGACACAGGTGTATACCGGAATTCAACTGTATCTGTAGTGTAAAATTTCTGAAGTTTTGTGATGGGTACATGGATGTAGTATTCTGTATACCATTATGTAGGTCTGAAATAATTCCTGACCTTCCTCTTCCAAAAAGATGGAAAGAAGAAAATGGACCTAAGAAATGGAAGCGATTGAAGGGTGTAGGGAGAGAATGAAGTTGTAATTGGCCAGAATACAGGATCAGAGAAGGAGAAAGGCCAGGGGTTTGATGGTAGAGGATTTCCTTCGGTAATTTATTGGTAAGGCAGTGTAGGTGCTCTCTAGGTCTCACTGGTACTCACTCCACCCGCCTCTTTCATATTCTGTGGTAGCATGTCTCATGTCCTTATATATTTTCACATTTTTACATATTTGTGTCTACTTCCATCTCCCAACCCCAAGGATATGAGCTTCTGAATGATTGGGATCTTAAAGGGATTTATTTCTCTCTGTCTCTCCCAAAGCACCTATCGATACTACTGTGTTTTCTTCTTAGTAGGTGCTCCGTAAAAGAGCATGAAAATAAAGTTAATGCAACACCATCTTCTTTTCTGTCATCGGTGTTAAGATTTTAAAAGTGCATTACTACAAAGTAACATGCAGTATTCCTTATGGAGTGGCACAGGGCTTTGTCTCCCCACTCAGTATTTAATTTCATTAAATGAGTTAATACATAGAAAGCACTCAGAAGAGCACGTGGCACTTAAGTGTCATGTAAGTGTTTGCTCTTGGTCTTATCATTTTAATTTACTTTTCATAGTGTTACTATTATCACTAAGAAGTTAACTTGCACAAGAGTCCCATAGCCAGTGCAAGTACCACTTTATAAATAAATAAAGCAAAGAAAATATAACCAATTTAATAATAATAATACCTTTGAGACTAGAAATGTAGTGTCCTCACACCCAGACTTTTGTAGTAAAAGTCAACTACATTAGATAGATGACAAACTACATTAAAACATTTATTTTCGTTGATTTATAATTTATCCCTTGTGTACATTCAGAGAGAAGTTGAGACACCTTACAGTAAAAATACATAAACAATAGCCACACTATTCACAATAGCCAAGACGTGGGAAAAACCTGAATGTCCATCAACAGATGAATGGATAAAGAAGATGTGGTACTTGACTCAGAATGAAATAGTGCCATTTGGAGCAACATGGAGTACCATTGATGGACCTAGAGATTACCATACTAAGTAAAGTAAATCAGACAGAGAATGACAAATACCACGTGGTAGCACTTATATGTGGAATCTAAAACATGACACAAGTAAATGTATCTGTGAAACAGAAACAGACGCGCAAACATAGAGAACACACTTGTGATTGCCAAGTGGGAAGAGTGTGGGGGAGGGCTGGATTGGAGTTTGGGGTTAGCAGATGCAAACTATTATATATAGAATGGATAAACAACACAGTCCTACTGTGTAGGACAGGGAACTGTATTCAATATCCTATAATAAGCCATAATGGGAAAAGGGCATGAAAAAGTATATATATATATATGTATGTATAACTGAATCACTCTGCTGTACAGCAGAAATTAGCACAACATTGTAAATCAACTATATTTCAATAAAGTAAAAATACACAAAAGGGCAGTCCAAGTAGAAATTTATCCATGTAATGTCATTTGAAAGGCCTCCTGTTGTTTCTGATTGGTTTGTGCTGTGCTTTCTCTTATCCTTCTGCTAAAACATAAAAAGGATCCTTTCCTCCAGTTTCCATAGCACTTTCCCTATTTTCCTTATAACTCACTGGCAGCCTCCACAATTGCCCTCACCCAGGCTTCTGATAAGGTTCTCTTCAAAGCATCTTTGACTATCACTACTGCTCCAAAATCACTGCAGACAGTGACTGGAGCCATGAAATTAAAAGGCGCTACTCCTTAGAAGGAAAGTTATGACCAACCCAGATAGCATATTCAAAATCAGAGACATTACTTTGCCAACAAAGGTCTGTCTAGTCAAGGCTATGGTTTTTCCAGTAGTCATGTATGGATGTGAGAGTTGGACTGTGAAGAAAGGTGAGAGCCAAAGAACTGATGCTTTTGTACTGTGGTGTTGGAGAAGACTCTTGGGAGTCCCTTGGACTGCAAGGAGATCCAACCAGTCCATTCTAAAGGAGATCAGTCCTGGGTCTCCTTTGGAAGGACTGATGCCAAAGCTGAAACTCCAATACTTTGGCCACCTCATGTGAGTTGACTCATTGGAAAAGACTCTGATGCTGGGAGGGATTGGGGGCAGGAGGAGAAGGGGACGACAGAGGATGAGATGGCTGGATGGCATCACTGACTCGATGGACGTTTGTTTGAGTGAACTCTGGGAGTTGGTGATGGACAGGGAGGCCTGGCGTGCTGTAGTTCATGGGGTCGCAAAGAGTGGGACACAGCTGAGCAACTGAAGATAACTGAATACTCTCTCAAAGTACTTTCTTTGTTGTTGTTTACCATGAAACCCTACTCTCAGTGCCAACATGTATTTTCCTTTTCTATGGCTGTGCAACAAATGGCTGGTCACATTGTTGTTCAGTTGCTAAATCTTGTCTGACTCTTTATGTCCCCATGGACTCCAGCACATCAGGCTTGCCTGTCCTTCACTATCTCCTCGAGTTTGTTCACACTCATATCCACTGAGCCTGTCATGCCATCCAACCATCTCATCCTCTGTCACCCTCTTCTCCTCCTGCCCTCAATCTTTCCCAGCATCAGGGTCTTTCGGTCATGTTTATTAAATGAGATAAGGCTCTGCATGCGAACGCGAACACCAGGAGGCAAGGATCTTTGGGGCATTCTTAGAGGCTGGCTGTCACAGAGCCTGTGCTGAACCAGTTGTTGATCATAGTACTGCTCTGAGATCCAGGTTAGAGGGGCTTGTAATAGGCCCCAAGCTTTAGAGGTTCCACTCCTACTCTCTTCCATCCTCATCTCTCTGCAAATAGCCAAGGGCAATCGAGGGGATGTACACACTGAGAACCCACCTGCCTGCCTCCAAACTTGTTTCATGTATCAGTTCAGTTCAGTCACTCAGTTGTGTCCAACTCTTTGCAACCCCATAAACTGCAGCACGCCAGGCCTCCCTGTCCATCACTAACTCCAAGAGTCCACCCAAACCCATGTCCATTGAGTCAGTGATGCCATCCAACCATCTCATCCTCTGTTGTCCCCTTCTCTTCCTGCCCTCAATCCTTCACAGCATCAGGGTCTTGTCAAATAAGTCAGCTCTTCGCGTCAGGTGGCCAAAGTATTGGAGTTTCAGCTTCAACATCAGTCCTTCCAATGAACACTCAGGACTGACCTCCTTCAGCATGGACTGGTTGGATCTCCTTGCAGTCCAAGGGACTCTCAAGAGTCTTCTCCAACAACACAGTTCAAAAGCATCAATTTCTCAGTGCTTAGCTTTCTTTATAGTCCAACTCTCACATCCACACATGACTACTGGAATAACCATAGCCTTGACTAGATGGACCTTTGTTGGCAAAGTAATGTCTCTGCTTTTTATTTATTTATTTATTTTTGGTCTCTGATTTTGAATATGCTGTCTAGGTTGGTCATAACTTTCCTTTCAAGGAGTAAGCGTCTTTTAATTTCATGGCTGCAATCACCATCTGCAGTAATTTTGAGCCCAGAAAAATAAAGTCAGCCACTGTTTCCCCATCTATTCGTCATGCAGTGTTGTGACCGCTGGATGGCCATGGCTGGCCAGGATGCCATGATCTTAGTTTTCTGAATGTTGAGCTTTAAGTCAACTTTTTTCACTCTCCTCTTTCACTTTCATCAAAAGGCTCTTTAGTTCCTCTTCACTTTCTGTCATAAGGGTGGTGTCATCTGCATATCTGAGGTTATTGATATTTCTCCCAGCAGTCTGGTATCAGAGGCCCTGAATTTGGTGCCCAAGGGACCCCAAGCTCCAAGAAGACAGCATGCTCCTCATCACTGAATTTGTGCTTCTGAGGGCTGGATGATACTTCCAGTGTTATATTCTCAGGACTGGGAGGTAACAAGAGGTGGTGGCTGTATTCGGGAATAGGAGACAACTGTGCTTCAGTATTCATATATAGCATGTGAAGCCTCTGGAGGTGAGGAATGAAGCTCAGAGTGAGGAGAGAGGGGAAGAGGTTGTGTCCAGTGCCTGGAATGTGGGACAAGTGGCTTGTGTTGGGGGCCAAGCTTTCCCCACTTTGCTGGAACAGAACTTTGAGGAGTGCAGGTTCTGTGCACAGACCCTAAGTGACCCTCAACCTCTGTGAATTCATACTCTCATAGGTCTTCTTCCCTTAAGCTGGGCTGAAGCTGTGACTTCCTCCTAACCATAGAATATGGAAAAGTCACTGGGATGGTACTCTTGATTATATTAGTATGTTACTGTAGTTTGATCTTTATATTATTTACATGGTGATTAAGTTTTCCTATTTCACAGTGGAAAACTAACACACCTGGCCTAAGAGAGGACAGCCTTGGAAACTCCAGTTCACCTAGTATGTTGATTTCAATTTCACCCAAATATTCTTAACAGAGGAAAACAACAGAAAGACTAGAAATCTCTTCAAGTAAATTTAGAGATACCAATGGAACATTTCATGCAAGGATGGGCTCAATAAAGGACAGAAATGGTATGAACCTAACAGAAGCAGAAGATATTATGAAAAGGTGGCAAGAATAGAAGAACTGTACAAAAAGGATCTTCATGACCCAGATAATCATGATGGTGTGATCACTCATCTAGAGCTAGACATCCTGGAATGAGAAGTCAAGTGGGCCTTAGAAAGCATCACTATGAACAAAGCTAGTGGAGGAGATGGAATTCCAGTTGAGCTGTTTCAAATCCTGAAAAATGATGCTGTGAAAGTGCTGCACTCAATATGCCAACAAATTTGGAAAACTCAGCAGTGGCCACAGGACTGGAAAAGGTCAGTTTTCATTCCAATCCCAAAGAAAGGCAATGCCAAAGAATGCTCAAACTACTGCACAATTGCAGTCATCTCACATGCTAGGAAAGTAATGCTCAAAATTCTCCAAGCCAGGCTTCAGCAATAGATGAACTGTGAACTCACTGACGTTCAAGCTGGTTTTAGAAAAGGCAGAGGAACCAGAGATCAAATTGCCAACATCTGCTGGAACATGAAAAAAGCAAGAGAGTTCCAGAAAAACATCTACTTCTGCTTTATTGACTATGCCAAAGCCTTTGACTGTGTGGATCACAATAAACTGTGGAAGATTCTGAAAGAGATGGGTATCCCAGACCACCTGACCTGCCTCTTGAGAAATCTGTATGCAGGTCAAGAAGCAACAGTTAGAACTGGACATGGAACAACAGACTGGTTCCAAATAGGAAAAGGAGTACGTCTAGGCTGTATATTGTCACCCGGTTTATTTAACTTATATGCAGAGTACATCATGAGAAACGCTGGACTGGAAGAAATACAAGCTGGAATCAAGTTTGCCAGGAGAAATATCAATAACCTCAGATATGCAGATGATACCACCCTTATGGCAGAAAGTGAAGAACTAAAAAGCCTCTTGATGAAAGTGAAAGAGGAGTGAAAAATTTGGCTTAAAGCTCAACATTCAGAAAATGAAGATCATGGCATCCGGTCCCATCACTTCATGGGAAATAGATGGGGAAACAGTGGAAACAGTGTCAGACTTTATTTTGGGGGGCTCCAAAATCACTGCAGATGGTGATTGCAGCCATGAAATTAAAAGACACTCCTTGGAAGGAAAGTTATGACCAACCTAGATAGCATATTCAAAAGCAGAGCCATTACTTTGCCGACTAAGGTCCGTCTAGTCAAGGCTATGGTTTTTCCTGTGGTCATGTATGGATGTGAGAGTTGGACTGTGAAGAAGGCTGAGCGCCAAAGAATTGATGCTTTTAAAGTGTGGTGCTGGAGAAGACTCTTGAGAGTCCCTTGGACTGGCAGGAGATCCAACCAGTCCATTCTGAAGGAGATCAGCCCTGGGATTTCTTTGGAAGGAATGATGCTAAAGCTGAAACTCCAGTACTTTGGCCACCTCATGCGAAGAGTTGACTCACTGGAAAAGATTTTGATTCTGGGAAGGATTGGGGGCAGGAGGAGAAAAGGATGACAGAGGATGAAATGGCTGGATGGCATCACTGACTCGATGGACATGAATCTAAGTGAACCCCGGGTGTTGGTGATGGACAGGGAGGCCTGGTGTGCTGCGATTCATGAGTTTGCAAAGAGTCAGAACGGACTTGAGTGACTGAACTGAACTAATTCCTCACATATTTCAGTTATAGATAGCTTTGTGTTTTTAAATTAACTAGATAAAAAGAGAGTGAAATATGCCAAGTAATTGAAATTTGAACTTCACTGAAGGATAGATTTCTTTTAAATAAAAAGGAGACCCAACCTGCTACTTTGAAAATCCCCGGCATCTCCTGGATAGCAAATGATGTCAAAGTTAGGAAAACGCTTCTGGGCGAAGGTCAAATCCAGAAGCCTTCTGGGAAAAATATGGTGTAAAGATGAAGTTAAGGGTGTGACCATATTCTGTTTAGGCCTCAGGAAGATCTGGGAAAATACCCCAGAGATCCTTAAGGTTTAAAAAAAAAAAAAAAAAAAGCTCTTGTAAGAAGTTGAAGGGTGTTATCTACAAGTCTCAGCAGAAACCCAAGGCCCAAATGGATTACCTGAAAGTGAGTCATGTATGTGCCTTTTGCCTACTGGAGTGAACCCCAGTAAGATTACTTAGAAGGCCACGTAGGCCGTTTTAAAGTCAAAATTTTAGCATAAAAAGAGAAGAAAAACAGCACAGCACAAACTGATCAGAAATAATATGATGCCCTACAAATGACATTACATGGATAAAATCCTACTTGGACTGCCCTTTGTTTTAAATAACGGTGACAAAGCCCTGTGCCAATCTGTAAGGTATACTGCATGTTATTATGTGCTAATACACTTTTAAAATGTTAACACCAATGACAAAAAGAGGATAGCATTGCGTTACCTTTACTTCAGTGCTCATTTATGGAGATGGTGACGGACAGGAAAGCCTGGTGTGCTGCAGTCCACAGGGTTGCAAAGAGTTGGGCACAACTGAGTGACTGATCGACAAGTTGCTATAGAAAACAGTTCGGCAGCTCCTGAAAAAAGTTAAAAAGCCTATGGTTGTCTCATCAACTCCACTATTAGCTATATATGCCCAAGAGTTGAAAGTATCTATTCAAACAAAAAGTTCTGTCCCCATGTCTGTAGCAGCCTTATTCACCATAACCCAATGGGAAACATCCCAAGTATCCATCAGCCTATCCTCAACTTGTTTCACATTCACAAACAAAAGTGACCCTCTGTACAAAGACATAGCATTCAGCTGTAAAAAGGAATGAGAGAGGCCGGACACAAGAGGTCACATATTGTAGGAGTTCATTTCTGTCCACTTTCTAGAAAGGGTAAGTCCATAGAGGTAAAGAGTGGATTAGTGGTTATCAGAGCCTGGTTGCAGTGAGGGGGAAATGGAGAAGAATTGATTACTAGCATGGGGTTTCCTTTAGGAGTGATAATTTATTTGGGGACAACAGAGAGAATGGCTGAAATGCATTGTGAATGTACTAAATACCTGTGAAGTATACCCTTTAAAAGGTGACATTTACCACAATAGTGCAATATTTCTTTTTAAAGATAAAAAGTGATTATTGGTTTGAGGCTTCTACAAATAGATTTGGAATTGATTTCAACATCTGCTAAACTGCATCATGTAGGAAAAATTTTTAAACTTAATACTGGGGGACAAAATAGAGGAGTTCTTGAAGATACCACTGAATTTTTAAAAGATGCCCTTATAGTGGTAAGAGAGCTACTGAAGATAGCCGATAGATTTATTTGCCTTAAGCATTTTATTACTGAAGTGTTTCAGTACTCCAGATCATAGCAGACATTGTCCTAAAATATGCTGCAGTGGGCATAGGCACTCGGACATATGGCTCTTATAGTTAAATTGAGTCTTTGTCACTTAGAAATGGGCTTGATAACATGGGAGTCAATGGACTATCCCCACTGAAAATATTGATTATGAGTTAGGTAAAACAAAGCAAGGTAAATATAAGGGGTGAAACCCATATTACATAAGTTCTGCGTAAGAAAGAGGTGATTATCCTCACTGTGTCTCCTATCAAAGGCCTTAACTCCCACGTACCAACACCTGGGGGTGGGATGGAGTGGGTAAGGGTTTCAACATATGAATTTGGGAGGGATGGGGTATCCCACTTTAGTGCAGAGTAAGTGCTTAACCCAGTCATGAAAAGAAGTCTCTCTTCACTTCTTGGAATTTTGAAGTGAATTGGAGCCCTGATGGATCCCTTTTCAGCTCCTAGTTTTATTTCTTCCACTCTCCATTCTCACTGCATCCATGTCAATTTCTATGTTCTTTTCTAAGTACCTTTAACAACATTAAAACCTCCAAATTCTCTTTCTGTCTCTCACAGGAGGTTTAAACAGTTGCTCATATGTGATCTAAACACTTTCTAAGTTTTTTTCTCTTAATATAAATATTCTTTTTATTGAAGTATAGTTGACTTACAGTGTTCCAGGTGCACAGCAAAGTAATTCAGTTATACATATACACATATATTATTTTTCAGATTTTTTTCCATTATAGGTATTTCAAGAGACTGACAAAGGAACTACAGTTCCCTGTGCTATACAGTAAACCTTTGTTGCTTGATGCATACCTACCTTTTTTGAAAATTAGAAATCTATCATTCTATTCATACTAAGTCAAACAAGAGGAATCAAAATGTCATAAATGTTTTAGCTAGGCAAACAATACATTTTCTAATGTATATGTATTGTACATACTAGTGAGTATGCAACTATTATTCACTTAATACCATTGTAACATGATTGGTCAACAAAAAAGTAGTAGAATTCTATATCATCAAAACTACCATTTAATAGAAAAATCTGTAATCACTTTTTAAAATCCTGACACGTATCAGAATTATCTTGGAATATTTTGAAAAATGCCACGGTGTTGCTTTTATTCTCTAAACCTACAGACATGTCTAATGAGCAGCCATGCTTAAAAACAACTGGACTATATGATGATCTTTAACTTTTATCTAGTTTGTTTCACTTTTTCTATTTCATATTCAATGCTCCCGTTTAATTCAGTTTATGTTTTCCAATTTCTCCATCTCTTTCTTTTGATGTTCTCTCTCAAGGGTTTAGCAAGCCTCTATTAACTTAAAAAGATGACCGTGTCTCTGATGGCCTGAGCTGTCACAGGGTGGCAACCGGGCACCACATCCAGGTTCCCGTACCCCAGGGTGCCATCCTACTGAGACAATGCCGTTTTGTTTCTGCAATGGTGTAATGTAAAGGAAGGGACTCCTCTGGGCTCAAAGTAAGACCTGGGGCTGGAAGGCTTCCATGCAATCTGAAAGCCTTGATCACTCATTGGACAGCGGTCATGCCAATCCTTGCATCCTGGCAGATGAACTTAGAGCTGGCGCTGGAGGAAGTGGTCCCAGGTTGACCCTTCCAGTTCCACATACCATCGCCAGCCCATCAGGGTGTTTGCCACCTGTCCACTGGCATCTCAGCCTCAGTCTTGGTGGGCTTGTCTGTGGGCTGCCCCCTTGCCGTTCCTGTCGTGGGGGGCCCACACCAGCACCTTCACAAACTCCTGTTCCTGTGCAGCCGTCGTCTCTTCGGCCCCCTCCCCAACCCTAAGGTCCCACTGCCAACAGCATCTCCTCAGCGCGACACTCAGCCCGGCGGCCGCCATCTTCCCCCAGACATCACTGCAGGCTCCCAGTCTCCTTGGGAGGCATCCGTTGGGGAGAGGAGGGAAGGAGCCGAGGAGGCCACGGCTCTTCTGGCCTCCTTGGAGGTCTCCAGAGCCCCTGCTGGGGAGCAGGGTTGGCCACAGGCCGCAGTGGAAGAGGAATGTGGTAGAGAGCCGTTAGAGGAGGAGGAGATGGAGGAAGATGTAGAGGAGATGGAGGAAGAGGGTGAGCTTGATTTCGAGTTGGACGACGTGGAGGAGGAGCACCTGTCGTGAGAGGGCGAGGAAGAGGAGGACGAGAATGAGCAGGAGGGTGCGGCAGCGGTTGTAGACCTTGAGTTCCCTGTGGAGAGGTTTGGGCCCCTGTTCTGGAGTCAGGTCGACTGCTTTCTACGCAATTTCCGTAACAACAAACATGTCCTGTTCTGGCCTCAGGCTGACCACCTGATGGCCAGGGGCTGCTCCCAATCACCCTCAGACCCTGGAGAAGGTCTGTTGCCTCTGCAGGAGCAGGAAGACCTGGGAGAGGAAGGCAAAATCTTGCAGGGTGAGTACCTGGTGGAGGGCGCTCCACCCTGGGAGCTGCGGGATCATGCAGAGGGGCTTGCATCCCAGAAGGCAGAGGAACCAGCATTGGAGGACGAGTTCTGGGCGAGCGAGGTCCTGACTGATGCCTCTGAGGACTGGGAGGTCGAGGCCTGTGGTCCCGGAGGGGCCGAGGTGGGCTTGTGGTGGCTGAGCCTTCAGGCCCTTGTGGCCCCTGGGGGCCATCCAGCTCAAAGGCAGGTCTCTAGCGGTTAAGCAGCAGGTCAGAAGGCAACACAAGTGGAAGCCCAATTCTATAGACCTTTATGGTCTCAAGAAAAAGCATGCTGCCTTCTACCAACCTGCTGCTGCTGCTGCTAAGTTGCTTCGGTCGTGTCCAACTCTGTGCGACCCCATAAACTGCAGCCCACCAGTCTCCCTCGTCCCTGTGAAGATTCTCCGTAGGAGGGTCTGAGAAAATGATGACATAGCATAGGGGCACTTTTCAGCGGTTGAGGAATCCCTGAGCTTCCCCATAGAATTTGTTTTTAAATCAAACAAACAGTTTCCATTGAGATTCTGACAAACACATGCAAAATGGTATCAGCATCAAATGATTCGGATCCCTTCTCCAAAGGAGCCAGAAATAATCAGAAGCATAGTCTATGAGATCTACTGGAAAGGGGGTAAAACGTTTGTGAAAATTGTCAGGCAGCAGAAATGGGGGTGGGGTGGGCCTGAAATGTATCAACCAGTAGAAACATGTCCAGCTATTATTTGTTTTTTTCTTTCTTTAAACATATTTCTCTTCTCTCTGGCCTAGACTCTGCTGCTGGTTTTGTGTGTGGGTGTTAGTCGCTCAGTCATACCCGACTCTCTGCGACCCCATGGACTGCAGTCCACCAGGTTCCTCTGTCCATTTTCCAGGCAAAGATACTGGAGTAGGTTGCCATTTCCTTCTCCAGGGTATCTTCCCAACCCAGGGATCGAACCCAGGTCTCCTGCACTGCAGGCAAATTCTTTACCCACTGAGCTACAAGTTGGGATATTTCTCCTGCCAACTTATGACCCCAAAGTCTGCATCATTCTGCCCTAATGATGAGGGTGAGGATCAGTATGAAACCACTGATGAAGAGGAAGAGGATGGAAATGAAAAACCTGAAGGACTCTAAATGGATGTGGTCTCAGCAAGGAGCAGCTCTGGATAATACAGGTAATATTGTGTAGGCTTTAGTATGATGTAACCATTCCTAACACATACCTATTACTAACACCTTTATATTTTTAATTTTTCTTCTGTAAATAGGAAAATTATTGAAATTTAATTTGGAAAAACACTCACTGTTAATAATGTATTCTAGATAATGTAGGGGACAGTATGTTCTGAAATGTATTTCATTTATAGCCACAAATCCTTTGTCCAGTAGCTTTAAGTCTACTACAGATAGGAACTTTATCAGACCTGGAAATGGAGACCAGTGCTTCTTTAGAAAATAGTCAACAGAAGTGGCAGCTAAAGTGACTAGGTCGTGCATTAGCTGTATCATCATCACCTGTCCACAGAATTGTAGTCTCTTGTACTGATGATGACTTTGAGAAAGTGATTCCTTAGAAAGTAGTAAGACATTAAGAGTTTCAAGAAAACTGCTTTTTAAGATTAATTGACAAATATTAGTTGAATTTAGATTTTGTATTCAAAATAAAAGAAAGTCAGTCATAGTAATATTATTGGTTATCAGTCACAGAGTGGCCTTTTATGAGAACATCAACAAACAAACAAGCATTAATAGTGATGGGCAAGAGGGAGATAATGTTGGTGTGATGAAATGATGTGCACCCGGATCACCAAGGGTCTGGGTTACAAGAAGAAAGCATTTTGTTTTCTCCTCATTGAGAAAATAGATGTACATAGTGTTGACTCATATTTAGAAAGGCACTGGTACATGTTACTGAGGTGCAGTTGTTAATTGGCTCTAATTCATCCTACAGTGGGAAGGCATAGAAAGAAGCAGACATCAAAAGAAGAGTTTGTTCTTCACAGATATTGTTGTATTCATTAGCCTAAAATACTAATTTTGTTTCAAAGTTTCAACGCCCCAAAGTGATATTAACTACTGACATCTGACTTTAACCTTTACAGATAATTTGATAGTATTGTTCACAATGGAAATAAAAGCTTGTTTGAAAGTAATAAGCTGTAGTGGTTTCTTTTCACCATCAATAACACTGACTCAAATCTGTCATTGTTCTATTTATTTTGGCCCACCTTACTGTCACTGAAAGGGATTACTTTCAGCTATTTGTCAAGCCTGTTTTAAATTCTTATATTGCAGCCCCAAATAAATTAAAATATAAGGTTGTAAATTATATGTGTGATGGTGCCCTAGCCTCTACTATATTTTATTGAAAGAAACTGATGGATGATCTAGCTTGCCTGGAACAGCAGCAGCAGCAGCAGCTGGGAACTTGTTTGCAATGCACATTCTCAGACCCTGCTCCAGACCTACTGAGTTGGAGATCCTGAGGGTAGGCCGCTAGCTGTCAGGGTTTTGCAGTCCTCCAAGTGCTACTGAGCACACTGGAGATTCAGAAGCACTGCTTTAGAGCAGTGGGGGAAAGGTTTACTACACCCACTGCAGGATCATCCTTAGTTCACTGACTTGGTACTGTTGCAGGTAAACTAAACTAAGTGGTAAGATCTGGACTTAGGAAGACACTAGAATTCTCAGGGGCTTGAGACACAAAGAGGGGTGTGTTAGTGTCCTAAGGTTACCGTAACAAATTGCCACAAACCAGATGGCTTAAAACAATAGAAATACATTATCTCACAGTTCTGGAGGCCAGAAGTCTGAGGTCAAGGTATCGGCAAGGGTGGTCCCTTCCAAAGACTCTGAGGGAGAATCTGCTTCACACCTCTTCCTAATTTCTGGTGGTTGCTGTCAATCGTTGGCATCACTTGCCTTGTAAATATGTGATTCCAGTCTCCGTCGTCACATAGCATTTTCCCCTGTCTGTTTCTGTGTCCTTTCCCTTCTCATAAGAATACCAGTCATACTGAATTGAGGGCCCGCCATAATCCAATATGACCTCATCTTAACTCCATTATACCTGTAAATATCCTACTTCCAAATGAGGTCACATTTACAGGTTCAAGAGGTAAAAAAATTTCAACATACCTTTTCAGGGGGACAAAATTCAGCTTATAACGAGGGGCAACGATTCAGGGGTGGAAGTGGCAAATGGATAAAAACCTACTTTCAAAAGGATAAAGGCATCATGATACCATGCATATATGAAGTTTGAAAAGATGCAAAAATTCTTCTATTGATTACAGGTTCATATATTTGTAGTAAAAAGTATACATAGGAGTATAGGTAACATTGGAAATAAGCAAAGAGTCATAGGGCCCCTTAATACAGAGAAATTCACCATCACTGAGCTGATGAACTCATAATGATCCAGTATTCCTTCATTCATCATTATAACAGTATTTATTGAGAGAGCACCATATGCCAGGCATGTGCCATGCATAGCCACACATACATTCGGCTCCTGGGCAAATGACTGTGTAGTAGAAATGTAGATGATGAAACAAGGAATTCCAAAACACATGATATGGGGACATACATCAGAGGGGCTCCTAAACCAGGCTTGAGGGTTTCCTACGAAAATGATGTCTAGGACAGGAGTGAAAGAAAGTATTAATCCTCAGACTTTTATATCTTTCCCTCAACCCTACCATAATGTACAGGCGAGTCCTGTTTTTCTGAGTAAAATGGAAATCCAACCACTTCCTAACACCTTTGCTTCTGTCACTCTGATCCAAGACACCAGCATCTCTCAGGTGGGGACTACTACTATAGCCTCCTACCTGGCATCTCCACCTTCACTTTTACATCCTGTGGCAAGTGTCATACATTAGCTCACCTGATTCCATCCCAAACCCAATTACACCAGGTAAGTCTTGATAGAGTTTGGAAACCAAGTCTACCTTTCCTGAACTCTTGCCCTGATGGCCTGGATTCCATGAATAGAAGCTTCTTCCAAGCAGATAAGAAACACCCATGAGACTTGGAAGGAGAAGCGAGGTGTTGTCCGTGCTTCTTCTGTGGTTTCTGTTTTCTGTTAGTGAGAGTGGGCTCATAAATTTTTACTTCTTTTGCATCAGTGATAATAGAGGTCCCAGGGTACAGTTCCTAGCTTGGTGGGTATCAAAAGGCAAGGCATGAGACATCTACCTTGACTGTATAGATGGGGAAGGAGTCAGTGTGGTCTCACAGCCAAACTCTGTGATGGTCTCAGCAGAAACAGAGTAGTTAACTGGCTTCCTCGCTTCCCACCCTCCTGATTGTGCCAGTTATGTGGTATTATTCAGGAAAATATTTCTATAAATTGTAACTACCTGAGTTAAATAAAAATGGCCACCCCAAAAGTCTCTCATTCTTTTTCTCATACTCCCAGTTGTTTTGTATACTCTTATCATCTATTTAAGGGCTTCCCTGGTGGCTCAGAGGTTAAAGTGTTTATGCATGCCTGTTTTTAAATTTTGTAAATTCTGCAAGCAAGAATACTGGAGTGAGGTTGCCATTCCCTTCTCCAGTGGTTCTTCCTGACCCAGGGATCAAACCCAGGTCTCCCACATTAAGGCAGATTCTTTACCATCTGAGCCACCAGGGAAGCCCCACGAGCACTGGAGTAGGTAGCCATTTCCTTTCCAGAGGATCTGCCTGACGTGGAGTTCATTCTTTACCAGCTAAGCCACCAGGGAGGCCCTTAAAAATGGCCTCATATATTATACATTGTTGGGACTTCCCTGGTGGTCGATGGTTAAGTACCTGCCTTCAATGCAGGGGAAGCACGTTTGGTCACTGGTCAGGAAACTAAGGGGGCTTCCTGACGGCTAGTAGGTAAAGAAAGAATCCTCCATTCCCTCCTCCAGGGGATCTTCCCAACCCAGGGGTGGAACCCAGGTTTCCCACACTGCAGGTGGATTCTTTATCATCTGAGCCACCAGGGAAGCCCAGTATATATTGCTGAGACTGCCCTGGTGGTCGATGGTTAAGAACCCACCTTGCAATGCAGGCAACACGGTTTTGGTCACTGGTCAGGGAACTAAGGGGCTTCCCTGAAAGCTAGGGGATAAAGAAAGAATCCTTCTGCAGTGCAGGAGGCACAGGAGACACAAGTTCGATTCCTGGGTCAGGAAGATCCCCTGGAGGAGGGCATGGCAACCCACTCCCATAGTCTTGACTGGGAAATCCCATGGTCAGGGGAGCCTTGTGGGCTACCGTGCATGGGGTCACAAAAGAGTCAGACACGACTTAGCACCTAAACAACAACAAGAAAAGTTGACCTGTTCCTGAGTCCAAGTTTGCTCTGCTCCCTGCACGATGGGCCAATGAATCAGAGATAAGGTGTTGAGGCAAGGAATACAATTTTATTCGGAAAGTCATCTGACTTATCAGATGGCTGACTAATGTCTCGAAATAACCATCAAGGGTCTAGATGCCATGTTCCTTTATAGATTAGCTGGTAGGAGGTGAGGAAACAAAGGGAAAAGCCCATAAATCTTGTAAATATCTTTGAGAATGGCAAGCCTTAGGCAGGGGATGTTTAACATCTTCCTTCCTGTCATTCATGGGTGAACAGGGTCCTGAAAAAGCACATTAGTTTAACAGTTAAGCAGAGGAGAAGGAGTCTCAGAGGCAGCCATTATGTGTGATTATAATAATAAAAACAATGGAAAGCAAGTCAAATTTTGGTGTTTTCCATGAATTAACTCATTGTATCCTACAAGGAAGTTTTATTATTATCTTACTCTAGAGATGAGGAAACTGAGCCAAAGCAGAGCTGTGTAAGTTGCTTAAGATTCCACAGCTAGTGAGTGGCACAGGTGAAATTCAAACCCAGGCAGTCTCGCTTCAGAGCCTAAGCTCTGACTTCTACTCCATCATCTCCCCTCCTGGATGGAAAATGTGAGGAATAAAATGTATCTTAGAGAGCTGAAGTGAGAATTAAATGATTACGATTAATTCTGTGGAGGAGGGTGGCCACTTTCTGATCAGTGGGCTGGGACAGACAGTATATTTTGTAATTAAGATCCACACATAATCCTCAGACCAAAATAACCATTTTTGTTTCTTTTTAATAAATTTAAAGTGAAGTTCTACATAAGCAAGGTGTCATATGAATTCATTTCATTGGAAAGAAGCTCTCTGATCTTCGAATATGTTTGCATCAAGTGGAACACAAGTCGTGTCACTCTACTTCAATAACTACACTAAAGCCTTTGACTGTGTGGATCACCACAAACTGTGGGACACTCTTCAAGAGATGGGAATATCAGACCACTTTACCTGCCTCCTGAGAAATCTGTATGCTGGTCAAGAAGCAACAGTGAGAACTGGACATGGAACAGTGGACTGGTCCCAAATTGGGAAAGGAGTATGTCAAGGCTGTAAATTGTCACCTTGCTTTTTAACTTATATGCAGAGTACATCACGTGAAATGCCGGGCTATATGAAAATCAAGCTGGAGTCAAAATTGCTGGGGGAAATATAAAAAAAAAAACCTGACATATGCAGATTGACACTACACTTATGGCAGAATGCAACGTAGAACTGAAGAGCCTCTTGATGAAAGTGAAAAAGGAGAGTGAAAAAGTTGGCTTAGAACTCAACACTCAAAAACTCAGATCATGGCATTTGGTCCCATCACTTAATGGCAAATAGATGGGAAAACAATGGACACAGTGACAGTTTTATTTTCTTGGCCTCCAAAATCAGTGCAGATGGTGACTGCAGCCATGAAATTTAAAGATACTTGCTCCTTGGAAGAAAAGCTATGACAAACCTAGACAGTGAATCAAAAAGCTGAGACATCACTTTGATGACAAAAGTCCATATAGTCGAAGTTTTTCCAGCAGTCCTGTATGGATGTGAGAGTTGGACCATAAAGGAGGCTGAGCGCCAAACAATTGATGCATTCAAACTGTGGGGTTGGAGAACACTCTTGAGAGTCCCTGGGACTGCAAGGAAATGAAACAAGTCAATGCTAAAGGAAATCAACCCTGAATGTTCACTGGAAGGACTGATGCTGAAACTAAAACTCCAGTACTTTGGCCACCTGATGGAAGAGCCAACTCACTGGAATAAACTCTGATGCTAGGAAAGATAGCAGGCAGGAGAAGAAGGGGACAACAGAGGACAACATGGTTGGCTGGCATCACCAACTCTATGGCCATGAGTTTGAGCCAGCTCCAAGAGATGGTGAAGGAAAGGGAAGCCTGGCGTGCTGCAGTCCATGCGAGTGCAAAAGTCAGACACAGCTGAGTGGCAGAACAACTGAACAACAGCAAGTAGCTGTGTAACAGAGTCTGAAAGCCCCTGAAAAAGTTAAAAGCCTTATGGTTGTCTCATCAATTCCACTATTAGCTATATAAGCCAAAGAACTAGAGATATTTGTTCAAACAAAATGTAACAAAAGTTCTATCCCCATGTTCATAGCAGCCCTAACCGAACTCAGAACCCAAATGGGAAACATCCCAAGGATCCACCAACTTGTCCTCAACTTGTTTCACATTCATAAGCAAAAGTGACCCTCTGTACACGGGCATAGCATTCAGCCGCCAAAAGGAATGAGAGAGGCCAGACACAAAAGGTCACATATTGTAGGATTTTATTTCTCTCAGCTATCTAGAAATTGTAAGTTCATAGAGGTAAACAGGAGATTAGTAGTTATCAGAGCCTGGTTGTGGTGAGGGGGAAATGGAAAAGGACTGATTGCTAGCATGGGGTTTCCTTTAGGAGTGATCATTTATTTAGGGACAACAGAGAGAATGGCTGAAAAGCATTGTGAATGTACTAAAGCATTGTGAATGTACTAAATGCCTGTGACATTCACCACAATAGTGCAATAATATTTCTTAAACATAAAAAAATGCTTATTGGCTTAAGACTTCTGCAAATAGATTGGTGCCGGGAGCCAGCGTGAGGAATCCCGTCCATGACAAGGTCGTGAGGAAGGAAGCCTGACAAAATGCAAGGATGTGATTGGGCTTCAGGGGTTCCCCCTGGAATTTCCTGAGCATGTACCCCCAAAACCAAAAATCTGCCAGCCTTTGTACTCTGCTTTTCCACTCTCTGACACACTCTGGAAAAAGTCAACTCAGGGCTTTAGTCCTCTGCATTTGAAAGGGATGTTTCAGTTAAACCCCCAAGCTCTCTAGCTTGCCTAACAGGTTCCCCCAGACCTCTTACAGCTTGTGAATTGCTTATAGCCCCCAACTGCGAGAGGCACAAAGCTTAAAAGCATCTTAAAGATACAGAGCCTTTTCTAAAGAGTTAAAAATTATATTGGTAGAGGGTTTTCAATGTTGACTCAATGCCTGCTGCCAGGCCTCCATATTCTTTATCTTTTAGGCACCTGAGAGGACGTTAATCAATGTAAATGGGATATGGAAAAAGATATATAATAGTTTTGATGTTAGCAACACTAGACTTTTGAGTTACTTTTCTTTTGTTATAAATCAATGTACTCTTTTACATGTTATAAATTGCTGTATCTTTGCTATGTAAGAATGTAACTTTATTTAGTGCTTTCTGAGAGTGGCACCAGACTTTGGGAAGATCAACACAAATAAGTCTTCTGGTTGACAAACCCTTATCAGAAAAAAAGGCTGTAAAATGTTAATTGGCCCTTTTGACCAGAAGATAATGTAAATTACCTAAGACCTGTGTAGACAACTAGGTATGCAGAGAGAAAAGCCTGGTTTTGATAAGAGTCTGGGCTGCTAATGCTGCATAATTTTGTATTACCCATTGATCTCCATGTACTATCAAAAGTATAAAAGGCCTTCTGACCAATAGGGGCCAGGCTTGTCCTTGGAAGGACTGGTTTCCCTCATGTCTCCTCTTTACTCTAATTTCAGACTGAACTCCCATCTGGGACGTGGAGGCTCACCATATCTACTTACTTGTCCTGGCTTCTAAGATCCTTAAGAGAGCGAGACCAAGGCAGGGCACTCTCTGATATTCAAACGAACGCCAGTGGCCCAAGGTAGATGGTGCAAGTTCCTTGTCTGGAACCTTATTGGTTTTCCACGTAAACCAAGTTATTCAGCATCTTTTCTCCACTTAATTTTCCTGCTACACTATTTCTTCCTAATCTAATCTTTCTATATTAATAAATAAATAAGTTTTTCCTTGCCTATTCATCTCACTTCGAATCACCCTGGATCCACTGGGGCTGGATCACAGCAGATTGTGAATTGACTTCAACAAATGCTGGGCTTCCTTTGTGGCTCAGCTGGTAAAGAATCCGCCTGCAATGCAGGAGACCTGGGTTTGATCCCTGGTTTTGGAAGATTCACTGGAGAAGGGAGTGGCTACCCACTCCAGTACTCTAGCCCAGAGAATTCCATGGACTATGTAGTCCATGGAGTTGCAAACATTCGGACATGATTGAGTGACTTTTACTTTCACGTTTCAAAAATGCTAAAATGCGTCCTTTAGGAAACTTTTTGAACATAATACCTGGGAACAAAATAAATGAATATTATAGATATCACTAAATTTTTAAAAGATGTCCCTAGAGTGTTAAGGGGGCTACTGAAGACAGCCAATAGATGTATTTGCCTCAAGAATTTTAGTATTGTGTTATTGTGATGTTTCAGTGCTCAAGATCATAGCAGCCATACTCCTAAAATATCCTGTAGTGGGCATAGGCATTCGGACATATGGCTCCTAAAGTGAAATTAAGTCTTTGTCACTTAGAAATGGGCTTGACAGCTTGGGACCCAGTGGACTATCTCCATTGAAAATACTGAATATGAGTTAGGTAAAAGAAAACAAGGCCGGTGTTAGGGGTGAACTATACAATGCATAAGTTCTATATAGGGGAAGGTTGATTATCTTACTGTGTCTCCTACTAAAGGCCATAATTCTCAAATACCATCACCTGGGGGATGGGGTGAGTACACATTTAAATATATGAATTTGGGAGGGGGTGTCACTGTTTAGTGTAGAGCAGGTGATTAGCTCAGTCATGAAAAGAAGTCTGTCTTCATTTCTTGGAGTCTTGAAGTGAATTGGGGAGCCCTGATGAATCCCTTTTCACCTCCTATTTTTACTCCTTCCACTCTCCAGTCTCCACTCTCCAGGCATCCAGATCAACTTGTATGTTCTTTTCTAAATAACTTTAGCAACATTAAAACCTCCAAATTCTCCTTCTGTCTCTCACAGGAAGTTGAAACAGTTCCTCATGTGTGATATATACACTTTATGGTTTTTTTTTTCTTTATATATATAGACAGACTTACAACTTAAAAAGTTGACTTACGTAGTCCAGGTGCACAGCAAGTCATCCAGGTATACATATACACATATATTATTTTTCAGTTTATTTTCCATTATAGGTATTTCAAGAGATTGACAAAGGAACTACAGTTCCCAGTGCTATATAGTAAAACGTTGTTGGTTGTTGCCCATCTTTTTAAAAATTAGAAATCTAGCATTCTATTCATATTAAGTCAAACAAGTGGAATCAAAATGTCATAAATTTTTAGTTAGGCAAACATAAAATATATATTATACATACTATAGTGACTATTATTCACTTAATACTGTTGTACCATGACTGGTCAAAACAAAAGTAATAGAATTCTGTATCACTAAAGCTACCATTTAATAGAAAAACCTGACACACATCAGAATTATCTTAGAGTTTTTGAAAAATGCCAGGGTATTGCTTTTATTCTCCAAGCTACAGATATGTTGCTAATGAGCAGCCATACTTAAAATCAACTGGACCAAAATGATCTTTTAGCTTTATCTAGTTTGTTTCATTTTTTCTATTTCAATTTCAGTGCTCCCGTTTAATTCAGTTTATGTTTTCCAATTTCTCCATCTCTTACTTTTGATGTTCTTTCTCAAGCCTTTATTAACTTTTTAAAATAAGTGTATCTCTGATGGCCTGAGCTGACACAAGGTGACGACTGGGGAGCACACCCAGTTCCCCATACCCCAGGGTGCCGCCTATAGGGGCATTGCCATTTTGTTTTTGCACATTTGCAATGGTGCAATGTAAAGGACAGAGAAGGCAATGGCACCCCACTCCAGCACTCTTGCCTGGAAAATCCCATAGACAGAGGAGCCTGGAGGGCTGCAGTCCATGGGGTCGCTAGGAATCAGACACGACTGGGCAACTTCACTTTCACTTTTCACTTTCATGCATCAAAGGAAATGGCAACCCACTCCAGTATTCTTGCCTGGAGGATACCAGAGATGGGAGAGCCTGATAGGCTGCAATCTGTGGGGTCGCACAGAGTCACACATGACTGAAGCGACTTAGCAGCAGCAGCAGCAATGTAAAGGAAGGGACTCCTGTGGGCTTAACGTATGACCTGGGGCTGGAAGGCTTCCATGCAATCTGAAAGCCTTGATCAGTCATTGGATGGAGGTCATGCCAATCCTTGCCTCCTGGCAAATGAGCTTAGAGGTGAGGCTACAGGAAGTGGTTTTGCTGACCCTTCCAGCTTCACCTACCATCGCCAGCCCATCAGGGCCTTTCCCGCCTGCCCACCGCCAGCTCAGCTTCGGTCTTGGTGGGCGGGTCTGCGGGCTACCCCCTCACCATTCCTGTTGTGGGGCCCACACCAGCAACTCGCAGACTCCTGTTACCTGTGCAGCAGACGTCACTGCCATCCCCACCCCCACCCTGCAGTCCCACTGCCAATGGCGTCTCCTCAGCGCAGCACTCAGCGGCCGCCATCTTCCCCACAGACATCACTGCAGGACGGTCACTGACATCACTGCAGGACGGTCACTGTCTTGCGCGTCTCTCCTGCCATGTCTGCCACAGAGGAGCACGACTGGATCCCAGGTGGCCCGGATCGAGCTGGTGGCAGGGCGGGCAGCAATCCCCAGTCTCCTTGGGGTCCAAGCATCTGCTTCAGAGGGGATGGAAGGAGTCGAGGAGGCCACGGCTCTTCTGGCCTCCTTGGAGGTCTCCAGAGCCCTGCCTGGGGAGCAGGGTTGGCCACAGGCCGCAGTGGAAGAGGAATGTGGTAGAGAGCCGTTAGAGGAGGAGGAGATGGAGGAAGATGTAGAGGAGATGGAGGAGGAGGAGGAGGAGGAGGAGGAAGAGGGGTGAGATTGATTTAGAGTTGGATGACTTAGAGGAGGAGGAGCCCCTGTCTGGAGAGGGCGAGGAAGGGGAGGACACAGAAGAGGAGGATGAGAATGAGCAGGAGGGTGTGGCAGCGGTTACAGGCCTTGGTTTCTCTCTGGAGACGTTTGTGCCCCAGTTCTGGAGTCAGGTCGACTCCTTTCTATGCAATTTCCATATCAACAAACATCTCCTGTTCCGGCCTCCCACTGAGCGCCTGATGGCCGGCAACTGCTCCCAGCCACCCTCGGACCCTGGAGAAGGTCCGGTGCCTCCTCAGGAGCAGGAAGACCTGGGAGAGGGAGACAAAGCCTTGCAGGGTGAGTACCCGGTGGAGGGCGCTCCACCCTGGGAGCTGCGGGATCCTGCAGAGGGGCTTGCATACTCGAAGACAGAGGAACCAGCGGTGGAGGCCGAGTCTGGGTGAAGAAGCCCTGACTGTTGCCTCGGAGACTAGGAGGTTGAGGCCTGTTGTCTGGAGGGGCCGAGGCGGGCAGTGATGGCTGAGCCTTCAGGCCCTTGTGGGGCAATTGAGCTCAAAGTCAGGTCTCTAGCAGTCACGCAGTGGGTCAAAACTCTCAGAAACCTCCAGGCATGATTTGCACAAGTGGAAGCCCGGTTCTGTAGACCTTCATGGTCTCGAGAAAAAGCATGCTGCCTTCTACCAACCTAGAGGCAAACAAGTGGCATCTCTCCCTTTTGGTTAACGGCTTTAAAAATGTGAATATTCTCGGTGGGAGGATCCGAGAAAATGATGACATCTCACAGGGGCACTTTTCAGCGATTGAGGAATCTGTGAGCGTCCCCGTAGAATTTATCTTTAAATCAAACGAACATGTTTTCCATTGAGGTTCCGAGAAACACATAGAAAATGGTATCAATATCAAATGATTTGGATCCTTTCTGCAAAGGGGCCAAAAATAATCAGAGAGATCTGTGTGACATCTACTGGAAAGAGGGGGAAAATGTTTGTGAAAATTGTCAAGTAGCAGACATGATGGGGGTAGAAATGAATCCAGGTATTCTTTGTTTTTTCTTTTTTATGGATTAACCTGTTTCTCTTCTCTTAGGCCTAGACTCTGCTGCTGATTTTCAATTGGGATATTTTCCCTGCCAACTCTTGACCCCAGTGTCTGCATCATTCTGCCCTTATGATGAGGGTGAGGATCAGTATGAAACCACTGATGAAGAGGAAGAGGATGGAAATGAAAAACCTGAAGGACTCTAAATGGATGTGGTCTCAGCAAAGAGCAACTCTGGATAATACAGGTATTACTGTATAGGCTTTAGTATTACATAATCATTCCTGACACATACCTGTTGGTAACAGCTTTATATTTTTAAATTTTTCTTCTGTTAAAGTAAATAAGAAAATTGTTGAAATTAAATTGTGGAAAAGGAGTTTATTGTTAATAATGTATTCTAGATAACGGAGGAGGCAGTATGTTCTGAAATGTATTTCATTTATAGCCACAAGTCCTTTGTCCTGTAGCTTTAAGTCTACTGCAGATAGGCACTCTATCAGACCTGGAAATGGAGACCAGTGCTTCTTTCAAAAATAGTCACCAGAATCAGCAGCTGAAGTGACTAGGCCATGCATTAGCTGTGTCATCATCGCCTGGCCACAGAATTGTAGTCTCTTGTACTGACAGTGACTTTGAGAAAGTGATTCCTTACAAAGTAGTAAGATGTTAAGGGTTTCAAGAGAACTGCATTTTGGGATTAATTAACAAATATTAGTTCAATTTACATTTTTTATTCAAAAGAAAAGAAAACTAGTCTTAGTAATATTATTGGTTGTCCCTGAGTTGGTAATTAAATCTCTGTTTCTCTTTTCTCTTTTCGTTCATCTTTTAGTCTCTCTCACTCACTCTCTCACTCCTTGTTAGTTTGCATGCATGTGGATGTTTGACAAAGCCTCACTCTCATTTTACACAGGTGGAAACTGAAGGTCTGGAAATATAAAGGGATTTATGATTTGTGCAAGGGAACACCAGCTTTTAAGGTGGAATGACTTAGTTAAATCACACTGTGGCCTTTCAAGGAAACAGCAAGCATTTAAAGTGGTGGGCAAGAGGGAGATAATTTTTGCATGAGAAATGATGTGCACCCTGATCACCAAGGGTCTGGGTTATAAGAAGAAAACATTTTGTTTTCTCTTTGTTGAGAAAATAGATGTACGTAGTATTGACTCATATTTAGAAAGTCACTGGTGCATCTTACTGAGGTACAGTTGTTAAAACTGGCACTTATTTCATCCTACAGTGAGAAGGCATAGAAAGAAGCAGACAGCAAAAGAAAAGATGAATTGTTCTTCATGGATATTGTTGTATTCACTACTCTGAAATACTAATTCTGTTTCAAAGTTTCAACCCACCAAAGTGATACTAACTACTGACATCTGACTTTACTCTTACCTTTCAACAGAAAATTTGATAGTATTGTTCACAATGGAAATAAAAGCTTGTTTGAAAATAAGCTGTAGTGTTTTCTTTTTCCACATAAATAACACTGACTCAAATCTATCATTGTTCTATTAATTTTGGCCCACCTTACTGTCATTGAAAGGGATTTCTTTCAGCTATTTGTCAAGCCTGTTTTAAATCTTTTATTTCAATCCCAAATAAATTAAAATAGGTTGCAAATAATTTGTGTGATGGTGCCCTAGCCTCTACTATATTTTATTGAAAGAAACTGATGGATGACCTAGCTTGCCTGGAGCAGCAGCATCAGCATCAGCTGGGAACTTGTTTGCAATGCACATTCTCAGACCCTGCTCCAGACCTACTGAGTTGGAGATCCTGAGGGTAGGCCGCTAGCTGTCAGGGTTTTGCAGTCCTCCAGGTGCTACTGAGCACACTGGAGATTCAGAAGCACTGCTTTAGAGCAGTGGGGGAAAGGTTTACTACACCCACTGCGGGATCATCCTTAGTTCACTGACTTGGTACTGTTGCAGGTAAACTAAACTAAGTGGTAAGATCTGGACTTAGGAAGACACTAGAATTCTCAGGGTTTTGAGACAGGGAACACTCTTGGAGGGGTGTGTTAGTATCCTAAGACTGCCATAACAAATTACCACAAACCAGATGGATTAAAACAACAGAAATAAATTCTCACCCAGTTCTGGAAGCCAGAAATCTGAGGTCAATATATAGGAAAGGGTGGTCCCTTCCAGAGCCTCTGAGGGAGGGTCTGTTTCACGCCTGTCTCCTAGTTTCTGGTGGTTTCTGTCAATCGTTGCCATCTCCATCAGCACATAGCGTTTTCCCCTGTCTGTTTCTTTGTCCTTTCTCTTGTCATAAGGGTATCAGTCATACTGAATTAAGGACCCACCCTAATCCAGTATGACCTCATCTTAACTCTTATACCTGCAAATATCCTAGTTCCAAAGAAAGTCACATTTCAGGTTCAAGGGGTACAACTTCAATATATCTTTTTAGGGGGACATAATACAGCTTATACAAGGGGCAAAGATGCAGGGGTGGAAGCGACAAATAGATAAAAACTACTTCTGAAAGCGTAAAGGCAATATGATATCATACATATGTGAAATTTAAAAATATGCAACAGTTCTTACATAGATTATAGGTTCATATATTTGTAGTAAAAGATATAGATAGGAGTGATGCATACATATGTAGCATGCAGAAAGATGTGTATGAAAACAATAACCTTATTTAGGACAGTGGTTAAACCTTATTCAATAGAGGGACCATTCAACTAGGGAGAGCTATAATGGGTTTAAAGTTTATTTGTAATTTTTTTTTAAGATGATCGATGGTTGCATGGGTGTGGTAATCTCTGTACCTTTGTCTAAGTCTGAGATATCTCCCCATCTAAAGAAAATTGAAAGGAGAAATGGGCCTAATATCTGGAACTGATTCAAGGAAAAATGTAAAGTGCTATTTGAGCAGAGTAAAGGATAGAGGAGTACCAGGGGTTTGAAGGTAGAAGGCCTTATTTCTATATTTAGTTAAGGCCACTTGAATGCAATGCTTGCTAGTTAGCAACAATACCTGTCCCTATTTTCTGTGCTAGTTCATCTCATATCCTTGAGTCTATTCACATTATTTATTAATGTTTCTCCCCGACTCCCTAAAGTGTGAGCTTCTGAATAGTTGAGAACTTATAGGCTTCTATCCGTCTCTTCTAAAGCACTGTGGTTTCTTCTTCATAGGTGCTTGATAGGTTTGTTAAGGTGAAGTTAGTATAAGGTATCCACAACCCTTTTCCACGACTCTGGTTTTCTCATTTAAAAATGTATTATCACATAGTAACACAAGGTATTTCTTATGCCTAGAACAAAGGAAAAAGGTGCAAGAACTTTTTTCATTGTTTAATGAAATAATAGTCCAAGTAGAAATTTCTCCATGTAGTGTCACTTGAAAGGCTTCAGATTGGTTGTTTGGCTCATGCCATGCTAGGAGCGTGTGTGTGTGTGTGTGTGTGTGTGTGTGTGTGTGTGTTTCGTTTCTGTGTTAATATAGTTAATGTACTATAATTCAATCGTGTCCAACTCTTTGCAACACTGTGGACTGTAGGCCTCCAGGCTCCTCTGTCCATAGGAATGTCTCACTGTCCCAGTGAGAATACTGGAATGAGTTGGCATTTCCTCTTTCAGGGATCTTCCCAACCCAGGGATTGAACCCGCGTCTCACAGGTCTCCTGCATTGCAGGCAATCGCTTAACACTGAGCCACCCATGTGTAACCTCATATGAAAGTCCCATACGCAGGCTTAAGAATTTTGGAGGTTCACTTTAAACACAAAACACCTCTTTTTGAGATAAGCCTTTTCTGGTGCATACTCTTGAGTCCATGTTCCTGCCTCTCATTATGGTCCAGGTACCTAGGACCCTGAATTTACTCCCTATGTGGCCCCGGGTCCCCAGTCCCAAGAGGCATGTGTATTCCTCTTCTCTGAGTCTGTGCTGCTCAGGGTTGAGTGGCACTGCCAGTGCTATATTCTCAGGACTGAGAGGAACTTAAGAGGTGGCGGCTTTGTATACAGGCAAACGGACAAGTGGGCCACGTTATCCACACAGATGTACGTGACGCCTCTCATGGTGAGGGAGAAAGCTCAGGCTTGCCTCACTGAAGGCTGCTGAAGCTCTAACATATCGGGCTTCTCTGGATCTCTGATAGGTGGTCCCTAAATCAGGCCAGGAACAAACCCTTTTCTGTTACTCTGGGTGTTTGTGGGTTTCCTACTTTCATATGTATTGAATATAGTCTCACTGAGTCCTTCAACCTTGAACATTTTGGGCTTCTTTAGGATAAGACCTGTCTTGTACCTATCTGTCTCACCCAGGAAAGTTTAGGGTGCCTTGATATTTTCCTTGGTTATGGCTCCATCTTCTGAAAGGATGTGATCGAATCACTCAAAGCAAAACCATTTCTAGTGGATGAGACACTGAAGTGATTCAGGGAATCACCTGGATCCTGGTGTCAGTTCTAATTCAGTGGCCATGTGGCTCTGGGTAATGCCCTTCACCTACCAGAATATGGTAAAGGAGTCTGATTTTTCAGATGGATATATTACACACGCCAGGCTATTTACTTCCACAAGCACAGTAACCTTATATATTACTCCTACTTAAAACAACCTTCCCTCAGGTGCATGACAAAATATCTGCTCAAGATCAGGCCCACCACGCTATATGATTTCTGCTTATCTTCATTTCATAAAGACTGATGAATTTTACAATGCCTCTGTATAGAGGACACTGCTGTTATTTCTGCAGTAGCTTGAACTGGATGAGTTTCAGCTCTCGTTCATTTTTCACAGTAAATTCTATCATACAGATTATGTTGAAAAAATTCGAACTGTCTCCCTAGGGTTTAAACTTATAGTTTGTTATTTAAGCAGAAAACCCTTGTCCTAATTTGTATTTGCAATAGCCAACACCATTAGAGTATGATTACTCATTACGTGGCTGTGTTCCTCCATCACCCTCTGAAGTGAACAATTATCTACGCTCATTTCCCCTCTTGGTCGTCAACACTGAGCCCCACTGTCCCTCCCTCCTTCCTAGGTATCAAGTGTCAGTCGCCCATGCACTTCTGTCTTCATGGCCTACACGGTGCAGTTGTAAAACTGGTTTCCTAATGCCTGTATTTGATTATTGGATTCACTAAATGCAAAACACACCTAGCCCAATAAAAATATGATAGTGGGTTAGATTTCTTACAGGAATTCACACATAATAGCAGTGGACAGGAATTGCTTGGAAAAAATATTTGTATGTCATATGGGTAAACACAGGGATACTGAAAGCAACAACAATAAGCACAATACAAGTGAAATAATTCTGTGAAATACTGTCTCTTTCCTATGGGTCTAGAGTTCCCTTTTCAAAAATGCAATAGCTCTGAAATTAGCTTTTCATTTCCAAAATTATATCAGGTTGTCTACGACCATCTCAAGGTCCCACCTAGAGATATTTTCTTAACATTGCTTTAGTGGAAGATTTTCCTGGCCTCCTTGGGAATCATATTCTTTTTAAAAAATTCTCTCAAAAGATTTCTCTAATTTTCCACAAAATACTAAGCAATATTCTTGACATTGAGGCTCATTATTCTAAATATTTTCTGCATTGACCAAACAGAGCCGGAGGCACTCTCTAGTATCTTGCCCCAAGACCTCAATTCTTTTTCTTTTTTTTAAATTCTAATCCTTTTTTTTTCTTTTCAGCTTTATTTATTTTACTTTGCAGTATTGTATTTATTTTGCCATACTTTGACTTGAATCCACCATGGGTGTACATGTGTTCCCCATCCTGAAACCCCCTCCCACCTCCCTCCCCATCCCACCCCTCTGGGTCATCCCAGGGCACCAGCTCTGAGAACCCTGTATCATGCATCAAACCTGGACTGGCAATCTGTTTCACATATAATTTACATGTTTCAATACCATTCTCCCATATCATCCCGCCCTCGCCCTCTCCCAGAGTCCAAAAGACTGTACTGTATGCATCTGTGTCTCTTTTGCTGTCTCGCATACAGGGTTATTGCTACCATCTTTCTAAATTCCATATATATGCATTAGTATACTGTATTGGTGTTTTTCTTTCTGGCTTACTTCACTCTGTATAATAGGCTCCAGTTTCATCCACCTCATTAGAACTGATTCAAATGTATTCTTTTTAATGGCTGAGTAATATTACATTATGTATATATACCACAGCTTTCTTATCCATTCATCTGCTGATGGACATCTAGGTTGCTTCTATGTCCTGGATATTGTAAACAGTGCTGCAATGAACATTGGGGTACACGTGTCTCTTTCAATTCTGGTTTCCTTGGTGTGTATGCCCAGCAGTGGGATTGCTGGGTCATATGGCAGTTCTGTTTCCAGCTTTTTAAGGACTCTCCACACTGTTCTCCATAGTGGCTGTACTAGTTTGCATTCCCACCAACAGTGTAAGAGGATTCCCTTTTCTCCACACCCTCTCCAGCATTTATTGCTTGTAGACTTTTTGATAGCAGCCATTCTGACTGGCATGAAATGAGGACCTCAGTTCTTTTTCTTTATCTCATGAGGTTCTGCCAGTTTAAAGAAAGTCTTCTGTTTTTTCTGTCCTGTAGAGCCCTGTCTCTTTCCTGAAGGGCTCAGGAAAAGTTTGATTTCATGGATTATCAGGATTTTATCTCAATGTTTGGCTGAAAGTGGTGTACTTCACCTGTAGGTGTAAAAATACCTTGTAACAATTGAAAATGACAGACTATCTTCTCCCTCAAAGAAGGAATACGAAATAATATACTAAAATGAAATTACTGAACATTCACAGAATTGTGAAAATGACTGTGATGGGGCCACCTTGTTTCTCATAAGGGGTCACCAGTGTTCTCTTAATAAGATGGAAGAGGCAGGAGATATGCCCACAATTAGTTCAAAATGCATATCGCCTATGGGTTGATTTTGTGCCTCTAAAATTAATGTATCTATGCCATAAACAGTCATATTCATATGTGATCATATTTGGAGATAGAGTATTTACCAAGTCATCAAGTTAAAATGTGTTCATTAGAGTAGGTCTCAATCCAAATGAGCTATATCCATATAAAAGGGAAAAGCCTCTTGATGAAAGTGACAGAGGAGAGTGAACAAGTGACTTAAAGCTCAACATTCAGAAAACGAAGATCATGGCATCCAGTGCCATCACTTCATGGCAAATAGGTGGGGAAATAGTGGCTGACTTTATTTTTCTGGGCTCCAAAATCACTGCAGATGGTGATTATAGCAATTAAATTAAAAGACACTTGCTCCTTGGAAGGAAAGTTACGACCAACTTAGACAGCACATTAAAAAGAAGAGACATTACTTTGCCAACAAAGGTCTGTCTTGTCAAAGCTATGGTTTTTCCAGTAGTCACGTATGGATGTGAGAGTTGGACTATAAAGAAAGCTGAGTGCCAAAGAATTGATGTTTTTGAACTGTGGTGTTGGAGAAGACTCTTGAGCGTCCCTTGGACTGCAAGGAGATCCAACCAGTCCATTCTAAAGGAGATCAGTCCTGGGTGTTCATTGGAGGGACTGATGTTGTTGAAGCTGAAACTCCAATACTTTGACCACCTGATGCAGAGATATGACTCATTTGAAAAATCCTGATGCTAGGAAAGATTAAGAGCAGGAGGAGAAGGGGACGACAGAGGATGAGATGGTTGGATGGCATCACTGACACAGTGGACATGAGTTTGGGTGGACTCCGGGAGTTGGTGATGGACAGGGAGGCCTGGTGTGCTGTGGTTCATGGGGTTGCAAAGAGTCGGACACGACTGAGTGACTGAAATAAACTGAACTGAACTGAAAAAGGGAAAATCAGACATAGATACATACATATAGGGAAGAAAATTTGAGGAGTTATAGGGAGATTTCAGCTATTTACAAGCCAAGGAAAATGGCCAGGAATGGAGGCCCCTTATGCATTCATACCTTGCATAAGATCCAACTCAGATCAAACTTTGACTTGGACTTAAAGCCTCCACAAGTATGAGACAATAAATGAATGTGTTTAATTGACCCAATCACTAGCATTTTGTACAGGAGCTCTAGAATACTTGAAAGTGTTGAAACTATTAGTCGCTCAGTCATGTCCAACCCTTTGTGACTCTGTGGACTGTAGCCTGCCTCGCTTTTCTGTCCATGGAATTTTCCAGTCAAGAACACTGGAGTTCCCACTCCATTTCCTGCTCTAGGGGATGTTCTGGACCCAGGGATTGAACCTGAGTCTACTACATTGCAAGTGGATTCTTTACTATTTGGCCATTTTCTAATACTTCTATAATAGTTAAATGATCCTAATTAGTTTTATAAAATGAACAATAAAAGAGATAAATAATCATACTGCTTACACTACTGTCACCAGACCCGAACACCCCAGAAAGACCACTGTTGCTTGAGTCAGGATAACCTCGCTGTAGGGTGGCTCAGTGACCGTGGCTACCAGTTTGAGTCCCTCCTTGGCTGAGATGGAGTCAACGTGAACTTTTAGCTTCTCTGACTGAATGCCCTCACCATCCCTATGATGTTAAGCTGAAAATCATGAAGGTTTGCCACTTCAAAAACAAGAGAATAAGGGCTGGAAAAGAACGACATTAGATCATCTGAGTAAGTTAGGGTAGAAACTTCAGATTCTAGGCAGCGTAAAATAAGTTTTCTCCCTGAATTTTTTGTTGCACTTAACTTCTATGCTGTGTTGGGGTCCTCTTTTTAAGTGAATCCAGAAACAATGGTAATGTTGAAAAGGTTTCTGAATGAGGTACGCCTATCCTATCAACACCATCATCCATGAGTTGAGACTTGTAATTGTTAACTCAGCCGTGAAGCCATTTCCCTTATTTCGCCTTCACAGTGAACCACAGCATTGCATGGTGAGTGCTCACTAGGCTCTCTTATTTCCTCAATCATCAACTGAAGTGAATAATTACTAGTGTTACTCCCCCTTCCAGTCTTCAACATCAAACTGCTTTTCCCTTCTCCAGCCTAGATTTCCTGTGTATCAGAGACCTTTGAGGTCCCAGTTATCTCTTTAGTACCCAATTGTTTTGTATTTTTAATGTTTTTTTAATAGCTGATATGTTCATTTAATTTCTGAATTTACAAATGTGAAAAAACAGCTCATTAAAATGTCTATTGGATTCTGTTTCTTAAAATGACTTCTTACACAATATATGTATTATATTTAGATCTTTAGTCCATTTTGAGTTTACTTTTGTATATGCTGATAGAGAATGTTTTAATTTTACTTTATTGCATGTAGCTATCCAATTATCCAAGCACCACTTATTGAAGAGACTGTCTTCTCTCCACTGTATATTCTTGTCTTTTTTATTATAGATTAATTGACCATAAACACATAGGTTTATTTCTGGGCTCTCTCTTCTGTTCCACATGTCTGTTTTTGTGCCAGTACTATACTGATTGGATTCATGTTGTTTTCTGATATAGTTCAAAGTCAGGGAACCTGATTCATCCAGTTCTGATCTTCTTCCTTAAGATGGTTTTGGCGATTCAGGGTCTTCCATCTTTCCATACAAAATTTAAAATTGTCTGTTTTAGTTCTGTAGAAAATGCGCTGGTATTTTCATAGCAATTGCACTGAGTATGTGGATTGCCTTAGATAGCATGTTTATTTTAACAATATCAGTTCTTCCAATCCATAAACAAGGTAAATCTTTCCCTCTGTATCTTCAATTTCTTTGATCAGGGTCTTATTTTTTTCTAAGTACAGGTCTTTCACCACCTTAGGTATGTTTATTTCTAGGTGTTTTATTTCTCTCTTTTTATATTCATTTTCTCTCACCCTGATGGCTTTTCAGCAATAAGAGTGATCATTTTTTGAGAAATAACCACTATAAATTATTAATCAATTCCAGTATGTGTGGTATTTGGGGGTCTAAATAATGTTTAAGAAAAGAATTTATAATTTGAAAAATGTTAAATATTTTTAGTGTGTATGTGTAAAGTATTCCTATTTCTGTTTGTGTTCTGTATTTGGAGATGGGATTTTGTCATTCTCTTCATACTGATCATTGGTTTGATAAATTTTGGAGATAATAGCTGTTCATTTAATTCCTATGATTTTTCAGGAGCACTCTGCTGAGGAAGCCGGGACATTCTGCTCATGCCACTGTAGGTCAATCAGGAGAAGATTCTATGTTGGAGTAAAATGTCCACCAAGTGACCTGAATCACTCTGATGCCTGAAAGAGCTGGAGTTATGGAGGTCTGTCATACTCTCTCAGGAAGCTCTGATTAATTCATTTTTCAACTTGGTTGACTTTCACTGAGTTTGGCTGACAGTGAAAGGGAAGTCGCTCAGTTGTGCTCGACTCCTTGCGACCCCATGGACACAAGGCTCCTCTGTCCATGGGATTTTCTAGGCAAGAATACTTGAATGGGTTGCGGTTTCCTTCTCCATAGAATCTTCCCGACCCAGGGATGGAACCCACATCTCCTGCATTGTAGACAGACACTTTACCGTTCAAGCCACAAGGGGAGTTTGGCTGACTAGGGGTTAAACGTGGGGGAGGGGCGCAGCAGGAGTTGGGCCGTCCAGTGTCACGTGACATGGGCTGCCATGGTAACAGGCCTCCCTGCCTTGCATCCAATCAGATATGGACAGTGTCTGTGACGTCAGGGAAATCAGGGCCTATAAATTCGGCCAACGGCCTTCAATGCCCTCATTGTCCTTCCGGCTGAGCTGGGGGAGTGGTGGTGCGACCGTGTCTGAACCAACCCCTGACAACTCTGAGAAAGATGTGGTCAACAAAGAAACGGGCACCTCCGAAATTGAGCCCTCTGATACGGAGATGGCAAAAGCAGAGACCTCCAATCCAGAGCTGTATGAGGAGGAATCAAGAAAGGCAAAGCAGAAGACAGCCAAGGGCCGCCGCCGCCGCTGCCATCCCGGCAATTTCTCAAGCTTTGCTACCTATTTCCCGAGGGTGCTGAAGCAAGTACATAGAGGCCTGAGTCTGTCCCGTGGGTCCGTGAACATCCTGGACTCGTTTGTGAAAGACATGTTCGAGCGGATTGCCGAAGAGGCCGGGCGCCTGGCCCACTGCAACAAGCGCTGCACCATCAC
Source organism: Nanger dama (assembly GCA_917880005.1). Classification (NCBI taxonomy): domain Eukaryota; kingdom Metazoa; phylum Chordata; class Mammalia; order Artiodactyla; family Bovidae; genus Nanger; species Nanger dama. The sequence goes on along the minus strand of CAKJTW010000349.1, from coordinate 48,892 downwards.
GACTGGAGACATCCAGACAGCTGTGCGTCTCCTGCTGCCTGGGGAGCTCGGCAAGTACGCCATGTCCGAGGCCAACAAGGCGCTCACCGGATACCACACCAACAAATGAACTGCCTCAGGACTGTCTGACCATCGCAAACCAGACTTAGGGTTCTCCCCTTAGGCCCTGCAGTTAATCTTTAAAACATTTCTACCCCAAAGAAAGCAATAAAAACCTCATTACCTTTGCTTCAATATGTGTCGGTTGTGTCGTTTGTTCAATGGAAAATCGTGTACTTTTTTTCTTAACGTATTGCAACTCGTCACATTCCTAGATGGTTATTTCTCTTCGTGGTTTCTCGGTGACTTTAGGGATCTTTATGGTCAAAATTATTTCCTAAAAGTCTCATTGGCCTTTTCTATTTTCATTCTCCCATCTATATTTAGGTATCATCCAGATATTTTTACATGGGGTATAGCAACCGATATAGAACAGTGTGGTCTTCCCAGGCGGCTCAGCAGTAAAGGATCCGCCTGTAATGCAGGGGTCGCAGGAGAGGCAGGGTCCATCCCTGGGTCATAAAGATCCCCGGGAGGAGGGCATGGCAACCCTCTCCAGTATTCTTTCCTGGAGAATCTCATGGAGAGAGGAGGCTGGTAGGCTACAGTCCATAGGGTCTGGAAAGAGTCGAGCACCACTGAAGCAAGGTAGCATGCAGGATCACAAAGAGCAGTGTGTGTGTGTGTGTGTGTGTGTGTGTGTGTGTGTGTGTGTGCTCAGTCACTCAGTCATGTCCGACTCTCTGACCCCATGGAAAGGAGCCCACCAGGCTCCTCCGTCCATGGGATTTTCCAGGCAAGAGTACTAGAGTGGGGTGCCATTGCCTTCTCCGAAAAAGGAAGCAATAGCTATCTATTTCAAGTAATATTTTTAATGGGCAAATCTGGTCTTGAAACTGCTCTGAATTTTCTTGAAAAAGTCCTCCCCCAGACCTTTTTACCCCCAAATATTGCCTTAAAGCAAGTGTGGGGTTGGATGAGAGAAATCACATTGAGACACACCTTCTTTAGGGTGAACCCTGGGAGTTGTAGAAACAGAAGCAATGATTTCCCTTGGCAGGCTGTATTATTATCAGCACTGGCATCCTTGGCTAATTGGAATTCCAAAGGACAAAAATAACCACTTAAATAAAATAGGATTATGAGTTGGAAGTCATATGAATGAGATGTTCAGTTGTTTTAATCTTGGTCATTATCTCAAGCTTGTATCTGAAGTTAGAATTCTTTCAAGTGAATTTCTATACACATCAGGAAGGGAGAGAATTCTAGATAGGAGTAAGGGACAAAGGAATCTTCCATCAATCTTTTTGCTTCTATTTGATCTCAAAAATTTGGGGGATTTATGGAGATACAGAAGGACAGAGAAAGGAAAAAAAATTCAAAATTTCTACTAATTTGATTGGAAAGTTTATATAGGCAATAAGAGCAAAAGTCTTAGTACAACCTCTTTGCCTGTAGACTGAAATGAATTGCCATTGTTTGTGAAAGTCCTGTGAGACTCAGGTTTTACTCAACTAGCTGTCCATTTTCTGGGATCTCCAAAGGCCTGAAAGGGGACAGCACTGCCATAAATAACAAAGCAAACAAGCCCTGCCTAAACTGGCTCTATAAAGGGTTAAAAATGCTTTCCATTCTGTGCTGGCGATCACCAGTTTCTCTTTCTTGAACTGCACTGCACATTTAGTTCAGGACTGCTGCAGGGAAACAGATGGTCCACTAGGGAGGCCCTCAAGGAGTGAACATCAACATCTTTACCTAGTCCATTAAAAAGAGAAAGGTGTAATCATGGACTGGAGAGAAACAGATTTACTGTTTGTGGTAATGTGGTGATGATCCTCCTACTCCTAGTAAAAACAAGAGCATACAGAATATTAATAATGAACATAAGGGCAAAAAGTTAGGGTTCCATGTGCCCAAAAGGCATCTTGTACCTCAATTATCAGTTAAACTCAGTTCCTTGTTTTGCCTCTCTGAAATACAGAATTAGGCTAATTAAAGTGCTAATAAGAATGGTCATGACTTTCAGCTGAATGGACCTCAAATTAGAAACTATATAGTTCAGAAGTTTTTGTTGACAGAATGGATGGATCAAAGATTCATTAATCTGCTAGATAAACAATTTCATTATGAAAGTTAAAAACTGACAGTCTACATGATAATCAGGAAATATAAGTTCTGTGTAGAGAGGGAAAAGATTATATGAGGCTCAGAATTGTCACATGTGAGGATGTCATAGCAATCTGAATGCATATCTAATTTGTAATTCTATGTTGAATAGTCATCAGAGGGTGTGAGCTCTAGCATCCACTTTTCTACTCATGAGAGATGTGAACCTACACAAGTCCTTCACCCTTATATAAAAGGAATGAGTTGCTAAGTGTACTTTCAGATCATGTCCCTCTTTAAATCTCTATGATTCTAGGACACAGATGCTAACTTCCATTGGCAGATATGTAAATGGTTGTTAATCACAAACTCCTTCTACAAGGTCCGTTCAGTTAAACAGTTCTAGAGTTAACATTTCCTGTAAACTTGAAATGGTTTATAGTTTCAAAAGTGGGAGAGGCACAAAGTTGGTATATACTTGCTACATGCTACCAAGTAAAATTAAGATTTTGTAATTTAGAAATAAGTGGTAAAGAATCTGCCTGCCAATTCAGAAGATGCAAGAGATGCAGGTTCAATCCCTGGGTTCGGAAGATCCCCTGGAGTAGGAAAATCCCACGAACAGAGGACTCTGGTAAGCTATGGTCCATAGGGTCACAAGAGTCAGGCAAAACTCAGTGACTAAGCACAGACAACTTAGAAATAAATGAATTTTTTTTCCACTCCCAGAACTATCAGCAGTCACATACTTTAGGGGATGAGGAAAAGCAAAGAATGGATATATATGGAGAAAGGCTTGGAGTGAGGAGGTGGAAGAGGGCTTATTTCAGAATAAATGCTGTTTTCTATAAAATATTGCAAAGGTATTCCACAAATGCAATGATATTTAATTGTGCTTTATAAGTGAACACAGTTAGAGGGAAAAAGGAAGTGGCTTGCTGATGAAGCAAATGACCATGAAGAACATTTTGGTACCATCTCTATTTTATTTTTTTTTTTTTTAAATTTTACTTTACAATACTGTATTGGTTTTGCCATACATCAACATGAATCCGCCACGGGTGTACATGTGTTCCCAATCCTGAACCCCACTCCCTCTTCCCTCCCCATACCATCTCTCTGGGTCATCCCAGAGCACCAGCCCCAAGCATCCTGTATCCTGCATTGAACTTAGACTGGCAATTCATTTCTTATATGATATTATACATGTTTCAATGCCATTCTCCCAAATCATCCCACCCTCTCCCTCTCCCACAGAGTCCAAAAGACTGTTCTATACGTCTGTGTCACTTTTGCTGTCTCACATACAGGGTTATCGTTACCATCTTTCTAAATTCCCTATATATGTGTTAGTATACTGTATTGGTGTTTTTCTTTCTGGCTTACTTCACTCTGTGTAATCGGCTAAATCTCTATTTTAGATGGCATGCCATCTCTGTTTTAGATGATACAAAATCTTCTCTCTCTCTCCTTTGTATCTCAAACTGCTATTGCAGACAATGTCATTCTTTGTCTATCATTTTAAACTGTCTTTGTTTTGTCATAATGAGAGCTATAAAATAGACCATGTTTTTCTTTCTGGCTTGGTTTCTAGGAAGCTTGAAGCTAAAGTTAATGCTCAATAATAACCATTCTTAATTCCAATATCTGTAATAACTGTTTAATTTTTCCCCTCTAACTTTTAATCGTATTTTAATGGCTTTTTGTTATGAATTATCTGAAATCATTGCAGGAAGTAGATGAGGGATAAATAAATGAATGCATACAGAGAAAAAGGGAAAGAAGAAGGAACGAAGGCAGGCCTGAAGGCCAACTGAAATGTAAAGAAGAAAGTTAAATAACTAGCCCAAGGGTATTTAAATCCAGGATAATAATGTGGCAAAAATGAACCAAAGATGTCTATTTGGTTAGAATGCAATCAACATGTATCCATCTTCTATCTGAAAGTGTGTTAGCCACTCAGCTGTGTCTGACTCTTTGTGACCCCATGGACTGAAGCCCACCAGGCTCCTCTGTCCATGGGATTTCCCAGGCAAGAATACTGGAGTGGGTTGACATTTCCTTCTACAGGGGATCTTCCAGACCTAGGGATCAAAGCCAGGTCTCCTGCATTGCAGGCAGATTCTTTATCATCTGAGCCACTAGGGAAGCCCTGTTCTATCTAAAGGGGGAAAACATTTCTGTATGTGGAAAATAGAGTACATTTTAAAATCATGGTCTGAAAAAAATTCATTAGAAATAAATCAGCTCTAAGTAACTAATTCCATAAAAGCACTGTTATTTTCAGGAAAAGATGTAATTGTTAACTATTTAATAGATGAAGAACCCTGAGATCAATCTAGAATGTAAAATTCAATACCTTCAGTCATCACTGGGACTACACAGACCAACAGGAAAGTTTAAAGAAAAACAAGATAAAACATTTTTGAAAATGCGACATCTGGAAACTCTTTGAAGTTGTACAATTTTAACAGTTTCCTTAAAAAAAGTTGCTACATACATCAAAAATCCTTTTATTTCCATTAGAACAGACTGAGAAGAAAAGGAGGTGTAAGGATAGCTAAGATTAAAGCAAAAACTAAATAACAATTTTGTTATTCAGACTGAGGTGGTGAATTCACTTTTGGAATAGAACATTGGGGAAAGGGTGAGGACAAATGTGGGGAAAGAAGAAAAACACTTTAAGGGGCTGCAGAAAAATGAATAACAAATAAGCTATCTGACAAAGATTGACAGGTACCTGGGTCTCCATCGAAACAGTAACCTCTGTTGAAAATTACAAGCATCCTTATCACTTGGGGGCTTTTCTGGTGGCTCAGATGGTAAAGCATCTGCCTACATTGCAGGAGACCTGGGTTCGATCCCTGGGTTGGAAAGATCCCCTGTAGAAGGAAATGGCAACCCACTCCAGTATTCTTGCCTGCAGCATTCCACGGACAGAGCAGCCTGACGGGTCACAGTCCATGGGGTCACAGAGAGTTGAACACGACTGAGTGACTAACCCTTATCAATCACACTCACAAATGTACTTCATCTTCTTAGTTCATGGAGGGCTATACATGGAAGCTATTACTTTAAACCTTTAAAAACCATTTTAAAGGCATCTAAGCATTTTTAAAGGAAAGGCAGAACACATAGCTGGTGAATAATATGTGACAGTAATTACCTTCTAACCTATTCCTGCAGGCAAGTTATTGTAGGAGACAGGAAGAATAAAAGAACAGCAGGCCCTGGCAAGGGCTGCAAAAGAAATTTGTAATTATTGATAAACTGGATGCTATAAGGCATGAGACTCTTGGAACAATTCCAGAGGGAACAGCTCATAGTCCTAAAAACAAGACATGATCCTGGGGTCGGAAAACCGACCCTAGGCTGTTTCTCAACTGGCGTCTCAGAGTCACATGTTTTACGTATCTGGAGGAAAATCTATGGATAAGAATATTAGTCTTAGTTACTGATTTGTTATTGATTACTGTTTCTTAGTTACTCAATGGTTAATGATCATTTTGTTCTTTGGCCTAAAGGCCACATGAGTTATAGCTTAACTCCCCGCATATTCTTTCATTCACGGCTGAAAGTATAATAAAGCTGGCTTGGATTCAGTTTCGGCACATTCACCTTGGAGCGGTGTTGGTCCCTTGATCCTCGCTTTTCACTGAAAACTTGTGTCTTGTTTCCCATTCTCTCGCCGTATTGCGCTTTCTGAAACCCTGCCTGTTCAGCTGGTCTTGACAAGTTATTCACAACTTTGACTTTTTCTTTAAAACAGAGACATTTTAAATGCCATCAATGACTAACCAAAGTAACCCCACAGTAAATCTCTTTCTAAGGTAAGAGATCCTTTAAGGGGGAAAATAATCATCTTCTGAGCTATCACTTCTATAAAATAATATCTTCGTTTATTGAGTTTGCTTAAATAGAGGCACATCTGTATACCACTATGGGCAAGAATAAAGTAGCCTGGCCTGGCTTTGTACATCTGAAATTGCAGCCATTAAAATGTACTGCAATTCAGAATGTTCAATTATTTTTATAGGTATCAGGTAATATATAGCCAACTCTCAATTATCTAGGCTAATGGAGAGGAACAGTGGCATGGCTAATTTAAAATAGCAAATAATCCAGAAATTATTTATGTAGATTTGGAAAGCCATTTTCCATCCAAAATTACCTTTGAGGTATGACTATTCAGGAAGATTAGAAACTGATCTAACATTGGGAATCCTGAGAGTTGGGCAAACTTTCTTTATGGATTCTCAAGGCTTTAGCCTTCTTGCCTCTAGAATTGGAGGCAATAAAAGGTCTGCATCTGTTATGCTCAGTTAGAGAAGAGAGTTGAAGAATAGCCAGGGCAGGACGGGTCCTGGAGGATGACAGGAAAAAAGTTTCTTGGCAAGTCCTCTATTTTCTCGTTTGGAAGTGTCCTAGTTCATTTAAGGGCTGAAGCTGCACTTACTGATGCCTTAATACACATATTCTAATGATTCTAAGTGAAAGTGCAAACTGTTAGTAGCCCAGTCATGTCTCACTGTTTGTGATCCCATGGACTGTAGCCCACCAGGTTCCTCTGTTCATGGGATTCTCCAAGCAAGAATAAAAGACTGGGTAGCCATTCTCTTCTCCAGGGGATGTTCTTGACCCAAGGATCGAACCCAGATCTCCAGCATTACAGGCAGATTCTTTATCATCTGAGTTTTCTAATTCATGGTAAAATCCACAGCTTGAGAAACCAGCCAGACTAAGTGTACACTACTAAGAAAAACTAGAAATAAAAATAAATATTTTTATATATCATTATACATAAGGACTTAAAAATAATTAGAAGGAATTTAAAAAAATACAACCTGTTTTTCAGCGGGGATTAATGAATTGTCAAGCTGTTCTGGGAATTCCTCCCCATTCTGATTTTTTAAACATAGGCCTATGCTGTTCCATCATCTTCTGCAGCTTGAGAGCTACACATAAAGAAGTTACTGACTTTAGATCCCTAGGATAAATAAGTATCAACATCAAGAACTCACTGCTTACATAGGTTTATCTCATACTGCCAGTTCTGTCAACCTCAAATAAGGCAGAAGAGAATAAAATAAAATTGCCTCCTGGGCACTTAGAATCCATACCAGCTTCCATGGCAGTGAGCAGGTCTTCACATACATTAAAAGTTCAGGAAGAGCATCATAGCTTTCTGGTCCCAAGACCTCTGCTCATTAGATTTGCCATAAAAATTGCATTCCCAGGGCCAGCACTGGCAGGAACTGGCCCAAGAGTAGAATGCCATTCATCTATTAGAGCAACCTGATTTTGCACCTGAGCTGATCTATCTCCAGAGTACTCCTTCTAAGGCCAACATCTTGCTTATCCTGTAACAGATTCCTATTCTGGGGTCTGATGAGTATCAGCATTTGGCTCTATATGACATTATTTTGCTAGTTCTGGCATATGCCATATGTACCACCTTAGAAAAATTACATTTTGGCCTGTAGGGTTTCCTTCAATAAAAACAGGGCTAGAGAAATGTGGAAATAGATTTCTGAAAAATCATAAAAGCTATAGCTTTCTAAAAAACTAAGAATGTGTCTGACCAAAGTTTCAGCTGCTCACATTTTTATAAGTAGTATATTTTAGTAAAAATTTATAAAAATGCTATTGTTCTCCTCCCCCTCTAAAAAACATCCTAACATATAATTTTTCTAAAACCTGGTGTAAACTATCATGATTTTATGTAGAAAGATGCCCTTTATCTCCCTCCCTTTCTGTGCTGTCAAAGAATCTCAGCTTACAGATGAAAGATACATAAATTATATATCATTGTCCTGGTTTGTGAGAATTGTGAGATGGTATGAATGGCTCCTTTTATTTCACTGATAAGAAAAAAACAAGAATCAAGATAGAAGACTGTTCAGGTCTTTTAAGTAATTTTTTTTTCTTTCTAACTGTGGAACAAATGTTTATAAAATGAGAACAGAATTAGACTTGCTGTGGCCCACAGTGAATGGGCTCATCCTCCGTTTACGGAGTTCAAATACTCAGCAATAATTTATTTCATATTACTGTGAACTAGTACAGTGAAATGTGTTTGAATGGGGACTACAGTAGAAGCTGGATTGAAACAACATAGAAATTAATCCAAAAGATGTGGAATTACTTCCAATTCTATGTTATTACGAATGAGTGAAAAGGAAAACAAACAAACAAACAAAAAACTCTCATAAGAAATTCAAAGAGCAATAGCAAAACTTAATAAGAAAATTATCTGAAAAGAGATAATATAATACAGTATTTCTAAGATTAACCAACTGCCCTGCCTCCTCTGTGAGGCCTTCTTGGACTATTTCCAACTGCAGCAATCTTGTCCTCCCCTGAGGTCTTATTACCATAAAGGCTCCTCCCCACTTTTTTTTTTTTTTTGCACTAACAATATGAACACATGATGTGATAATGAACTGAGATTATTTTGGAAAATCTAGTATATACCAAAATATATAGGAACAACATTTTAGTACATGTTTATTGTTGTGTATAATTGTTTGATTTTGGTAAGTCTGATTCCCCAAAGAAATGGACTATGCTTTCTATTTTTATACGTCCCACAAATACTAAGCTCATAATATTTTCTCAACAAATACTATTGATTGAATATCTTCATGGCCTAATGGGTTATTTTATATGTGTGAGTATGATCACTCGGAAGTTCAATGATCTGAAACCTTTCCAGAATAAGTCCCTTCTCTGTTTTGCTACATAAGGGCAACAGTTAGATTTAAACTGGTATCATGTTTAAAGACTACTTTGCCCAGAGACAAGTTCTGTGTCCAAACTAGATTTAATAAATGTTGCTTTTCTATCATTACCCAGTATTCTAACACCCTTTAAAGGAAGTATAAGCTCTATATAAACTCTGCTGGGTAGGAGCTATCTGCATTTGGAAAGCAAATGCATGGTTTTCTATGTTTGTTAATTCATAATACAATAACTTCAGATATATTAAGTGAAGACAGGTGAGGATGGGGGTGCGCTGGTGGTAGGGAACAGTAGGTACAATTAAAGAGACAGCACACACACGCAGGTTTGATGGCACATTTCTGCTTTACAGAATTCCTAACAGTGCTAATTAGGAAGGTCTATTAATTTTATCCATTCTCTATGGTGGATATGTAATCTCATTAGTCTTGATAAAGGTCAAGAAACTGAAAGTAAATCAGTACATACAGTAGTATGCTTCAATTTCCTTCCTTTATAATTAAGGGTCTCCATTACTGCATTTTAAACTCTCATTTTGTCAGTTCTAAATCTGTGCAAGGAATGAGCAGTTCCTTAAAAAAGCAAAGTATTTAGATTCACAGTAATGCTGTCTCTAAGGGGAAGTGTGCAGGACACTGGGAATAAGGACTGAACAGATGAAAAGGACAATGGGAATAAAGATTTAAAGACAAAGCTATGTGACTTTTCTTTGTACATCAGTACATCGTTCGCTTCTAATTTTGAGTGTTAAAAGATAAAGGAGGGTATAGGAAATCACTTGGTGGCAGTGACCATTTGGGATAGGGATAGGGAGGTGTTACAGCAGATAACTGGTTAAACTGGAGTTCTGGGATGGAGAGGTGATAGTAAGTGGGGCACTTTGCCATTTAGGGGTTGGAAAACATGATTACAATATATGATCCTCTTTGCCAGAATCCGTCTGGAAATGCAGGAGCAGAAGACACAGAAGATGCAGGTTCAATCCCTGGGTCAGGAAGATCCCTTGGAGTAGGAAATGGCAACCCACTCCAGTATTCTTGCCTGGAGAATCCCATGGAAAGAGGAACCTGGCAGGCTACAGTCCAAAGGGCGCAGTGAGTCGGACACGACTAAAGCAAATTAACACAGGCACACATACACTCTGTTGGAGAAGCAGTGGCGTCTGTGTCCTGACTTCCTTGGTGGCTCAGATGCTAAAGAGTCTAGCTGCAGTGCAGGTGACCCGGCTTCAATCCTTGGGTCAGGAAGATGCCCTGGAGAAGGAAATGGCAACCCACTCCAGCAGTCTTGCCTGGAGAATTCCACGGACAGAGGAACCTAGGGGCTACAGTTCATGGAGTCGCGAAGAGCTGGACATAACTGAGTGAGTTTCACTTATGGCCTGGCTTTATAAAAAGTGGCCATAATATTAGTCAGCTCTGAGTCTCAAGCAAAGGTTGTCTTTTGTAACGTGAAGTAAAATGCTTTTATCTGAATTCCCATTCTCCAACACTGCTTACTTGGAAGGATGAAGACTCCCTGGAAGACAAACTCTTTGTTTTAACTGTCATGTATATAAAATGATCTCTTGTGAAACAGCCACCATTTTAGAAAGCTTTCAGAATCAGACGTAATTATGATTAGCTCCTATAACGAGGTTCCATAATCAGCATCTCATCAGGCATAAAAGTTCCACTAAGATAGAAGACCATTTTATTAAGTACCAGAATAAAATGTCTTTGTCAAGTAAGTACTATTTCAATTTTTTAATCTAACAACTCTAGGAACATATTATTAATATAAAGATTTTTAAAAATATTTTAATCACATTTTATAGAGGTGAGGTGGAGGTGAAGTCACTCAGTCGTGTCCGACTCTTTGCGACCCCATGGACTGTAACCTACTAGGCTTCTCTGTCCATGGGATTCTCCAGGCAAGAATACTGGAGTGGATTACCACTTCCTTCTCCAGGGGATCTTCCCGACCCAGGGATCGAACCCAGGTCTCCTGCATTGGAGGCAGACACTTTAACCTCTGAGCCACTAGGAAGCCCCCATTTTATAGAATACCTGTATATAATACGTGATATTGGAGGACGGATTTCATGCATGCCTCATTCATTCAGTTCACAAATATTCACTCTGTGTGTGTGTGCACCGTCAGTCATGTCCAACCCTTTACAAACCTATGGACTATAGCCTGCCAAGATCCTCTGTCCATGGGATTGTCCAGGCAAGAACACTGGAGTGGGTTGCCATTTCCTCCTCCAATGGATCTTCCCGACCCAGGAATTGAACCTGCGTCTCCTGCATTGGCAGGTGGATTCTTTACCACTGTGCCACCTGGGTATACTATATATAAGTATTGTGAAGACAACAAAGATAGGTTCCTATTCTAGGTAAAATATTTAGATCTATAAATAGAATTTAGTCTCCTTGAAAGTAGGGGTTTTGATCTGTTTTCTTCATTACTGTATCTCTAACATGTAGAATAAAGGCTAGCATGCAACCTTTTCCTTTTAAAGGTCCAGTAAATAAATATTTAAGTTTTGCTTGTCCACATATGGTCTCTACTGCCTCTTATTTGTTTTTACAGCCCTTTGAAAATGGGTCATAAAATGTAAAAGTGTGAAAAACATCCTTAACTCACTTTAGTCCTGCATGTTGGGTTTGTGCCACTAACTATAGTTCACAAAAAGTTGGGCACGACTGAGTGACTGAACTGAACTGAACTATCTAGATCACTGCCCAGTATTAGGAAGAGCACACAAAGATTTTGTTTAAAAATGAGTGAATGTACTCAATGGAAGACTGTATAAGCAACAGAGAAATAACAAAGATAGCATGGTTGATCTCCTCCAAGAGCTAATGGATAAGGAAAAGAGGATAGACGCATACATAGAACTAATGATATGGTGAGAAGATTCAGAAGAGAAAACTTGGAATGAACAAGGCATATGACATTTGAGCTGTTCTTGCACAGGACATCTAATGAAAAAGAGTTCAAATAAGTTCAGTTCTGATGACTTGAATTAGGGAAGCAATTTTGTAACTCATGAATGAATATGTGTAGTTATTTCTGTACCTTTGAGAATGTATAAACCAAGAATTATGGCACATGCTGAGGTCACAACTGTATTTTCTCCTAGTTCATCATATGCAAAAAAAAAAAAAAATGCCATTGGGTATCTTGAAACATAATGCTGAAATCTCTTCTTCGGATGACTGTGAATTCAGTCGTCTATGCCACTGCTATGAGATGAACAAAGCATCATAGCCAAGACAAATCTTGCCAGGCTGTCTGTTAACTATAATCAAAGCCATACATTCTATAAAAAAGAGAGACAATTAGCAGATACACAGAGCCACAACTCAACAACCCGTTTAGAGTCTGAAAAATGAGAAGGACACTGACAGACCAGAGGCCTTGTTAGTGAAACTGCACATCAGTATTTATATACAAATTATTTGATGTTTTCAATTTGTTAGTACATGTGTGGAGTTGGTTTTAAACTGCTGTTCACTTAGGGTATAACAGATGCCCAAGATCTTTTAAAGCTCACGCCCCTGACCAAAGATAATGTTCTAGGATTGATGCGTTAAAAACAAAACAAAACAAAAGCCCTACCTCATTTGCCGCTTTACGCTTCAGTGATCACTATGGCAGAACTGACCTTTCTTTGCTAAGCACTGCATATGTTCATTCCTAACATGGCATCCACAGGATTCAGAAGGTGGTCAGGCTATTGGCTCCATTATTGCACACTCCAGGATGCTCGTTTACACAAAGGAAGTCTTTCAATTCTTATTTTCCTCTCCATCCAGGGCTCATCTCTACTAGCTAGGATGTCTGCAATCTTACACGAGTGGTTCCTGCATCCAGCTGTCATTGCTAACGCTGCTTCTGAGTCTTGAGTATTTTTTCCCTAAATTACATGATGATGGGTGCCCTTTCCCTGGTCACGTCTCCCTGTTGAAAGTCACCACTGTCAGCAACATGGCCTAGTATGACTAGTGTCGCACCCCAAAAATGATGATAATTTCAAAGCAAACATGACACAGAAAAGAAAAAGCAGCATCAGCCACAGAAGAGGAGGCCTGTTCCGCAATGTAGGCATCACAACCTGTTTAATCACAAAAATAAACAGGACTTTTAAAGACACAAGTGTACATTGGTGTTTGTACTGACAATGTTGACCATTTTGTACTTGATCCTCTTGATTTCCAATTAGGAAAAGACACTGTATGAAAAGAGTTTCCTGGCATTTGATCAAATGAACCACAATCCTGACCTATCCCCATTACAGCCACCTGATACATTTTATACTATGTCTGATAGGGTCCATATGGGGTCTCACTGATAAGATGGCTTGTTATGTCGACCTCACAAACAAAGAATAAATCACAGCGATCCTTGAGACTAACCAAATTGCCCAAATGGCATCCTGTTATCTCACTGGCACCTATCTTCTCAAAGCTGTGAGACCACCAGATTCCAGACCTCCAGCTACGTGACCATCGCTTCAGAGAATTTTTCATTGATGGGGTATAAGAAGGACTCTGTCAGAGAGGGAGGACAGTGGTTCTCCTTAAGGGCCAGTCACCCTCTCTTTTCCCTCTAATAAATTCCCTTTTACTTGCCTGACTGCCCGGCTCACTCTCTTTTTCTCTGCACTCGCCTTACAATGTCAATGTATCTATTAGCCATGTGCTCCTAGAGACCCACATAACAATCTGGTTCAGGTTGTAAGAAAGACAGTGACAGTCACACACTCATCCTTTGGGAACACCTTGAAATCCTTGAAAAACTTCAAATTAGTACTTTTTCTATTACCAAATCTTTCTGGGTTTCAACAGAAATACAATGAATTTGGATTTCTCCTTCCTATTTTACCTGGCCTCACATCCCACACAGAAAGTGACCAACTAATAGTCAATTAGGTTGACTGGTGTCATTGTGCACGGGAAAAAGCAGTAAGTGCAGAACCTGCTTCACAAAGGCAGCTCCAGTGAGCAACGACTTATTTATCATGGATATTCACATGGATGCTTGAAAATGGATCCAGGACACTTGCCTGGCAGCTGACTTACATGAAAAGGCCATTTGAAGGCCAATGAAAACAATATAGTCTCTCTTGACTATCACATCAAAAGACTTGTAAGGTAGCAGAAACTAAATCTATTTATACAACATATACTTTCAAAACATCATTGGAATGAGATGGGCAACAATTGGGCAGGGCAGGCTGATACTGCGACAGGCTATGTACTCTACATTTCATCAGATAAGGAGCAAGAGAATTTAAGAAATGAAAACAAAAAAAAGCTAGGAAAGGAAACATCTGGAAAGGACGACACAGGATCGCTCACATTCCAATACAAATCTCTCTTCTGGCTTAGCTGCAATATGAAGTGCTGTGGTGAACCTCAGACAATTTCATAGATAACTGCCAGAGATATTATCATAAACACATCTCCCACTTTATAAGAATCTGAATACAAAATGAGTAACGAAAACAGGCTGAACATAATATAAATATTTTTTGATGGTTCAAAAAGTACTTTGGGGCACTGTGAACTGCCTCAGAGTCATCGCTATGCACATCAGTCATCACTACTCAGCAGCTATACAAATGTTGGGTAACAGAGTTCTGCAGTTTAATATGTGGGTACCTAACAGCTGACTCTATTTATTTTGAAACAGAAAAATGTTGAAGCAACTTGAATGCATAAAATTAGACCCATGAGATTTTAGCCTGTTTTTCCATAAAGATAAGTGCTAATGAATGATTATTTCACTCCTCTTTCCTTTGTGATTTTTTTTTTTTTTATTCTTGCCATTGGGTTTCTCTGAATTTTCTCTCTGGTCTTTATTTGCTCCTTCCTTCCTTTTAACCATTCTTTTAACCTTGTCTTCCAATTTCTTTTTGACTTCATGAGCATTCTACCCAGGGCTTCTTTTCCTCATTCGGGGAATTTCCTTTCTCCAGAGACTTCATGTACCATTAAAGTAAAGGGGATGACAGGAAGAGAGCTTTAAGAAAAAGGCTTGTCAGTGTGGACGTTCCTTACAAAACTAAAAATAGAACTACCATATAATCCAGCAATCCAACTCCTGGGCATATATCTGGAAAAGACAAACACTAATTTGGAAAAACACATGAACTCCAATGTTCACAGCAGCACTATTTACAATAGCCTGACATGGAAGCAACCTAAATATCTATCAACAGATAAATGGATAAGGAAAATGTGGTGTATTACTCAGCCATAAAAGAATGAAATAATGCTATTTTCAGCAACATGGATGGACCTAAGTGAATAATGTTAGATAAAGACAAATATATGATATCACTTAAATGTAGTATTTTATAAAATGATACATATAAACCTATTCACAAAACAGAAACAGACTTACAGACATAGAAAACAAATTTATGGCTACTAAAGTGACAAGGGGTGCGTGGAATTATGAGTTTGAGATTAACAGATACACACCACTATATATAAATAGAGACAGGGTCCTACCATATAGCACATGAAACTATATTCAATATCTTATAATAATCTATAATGGAAAATGACCTGAAAATAATCCATATATATTTATCTACGGAATCACTTTGCTATACACATTTCAAATAAACTAAACTTCAATAAAAAGGAAAGAAAGGAAAAGGAAAAAGATTTGTGGTTTATCTCCACTGGAAAGACTAAACTGAGAAGAGAGCTGAGTTCTAGTCCTCAATGTCATGAATTCACTGTGTGATCTGAAGTAAATTACTTCACCCTCTCTGGGCCTAGTTTTCCTCCTCTGAGAAATGAGAGATTTGGACTAGGTGATCTCTAAGAGTACTTTCAGCTCTATAATTCCCTATCTACAATTCTGTCAGCAATCTGAGAGTGTGACCATTAGGCAAGGCTGTTAAAATACATGTAGACTTTTCCTGGATACCCCAGTCTGGGAGTACATCTATTTGTAATGTGTCAACTCACTGTGGATTCATTCAGCTGCATGCCCTTTGGGGTGTTTCTACCCAGTGTATGATTCATTGAGGAAAGGAACCGTCTCATCCCTTTCAGTGTCCCCAGCATTTAGAACAGTGTAGGATACTTAGTAACAGTTAATAAAATGGTCCTTCTACTTTGTGCTTCCTCATCTCATAGCACTTTATGTTCATAAATGTTTATGT
This sequence comes from Nanger dama, assembly GCA_917880005.1. Lineage (NCBI taxonomy): Eukaryota > Metazoa > Chordata > Mammalia > Artiodactyla > Bovidae > Nanger > Nanger dama. Next base: position 32,835 of record CAKJTW010000349.1, on the reverse strand, counting down.
TACAGAAGTTTATCACATTTAACTTAAACTATTCAATGTCTGTAGCTTCTGCCTACTTAGTTACCAATAGCATCCTGGTTTGGAAATATAACATTTTCCTATAAAATGGTAGCACTAATGGGAACAACACGATTTTCGGGAAGAGCCTGGACTGACTCATAACGGAATCAATGTTCACCTCCTAAATAATTCACTAAAGTTTATGTCTAGGACTATGCACTGGTGTATACTCCTTGTGTTCCTAGAATTGACGCTCCTACGTGAAATTGTGACTTCCAGAGTAAAAGGCTTAAATTGAAAAGCCATGACTTTTGGAAATACATTTGAAAAGGCAGTTACTGAAAAAAGAAAAAGCTTTAATAACACAATTGTGTTGCTGAGATTCCAGACGGAAGCTAAAGTGGTATAATAAAAATTACTGTCAAAACTTACATCAATAATGGATTCTAGTGAAGGGACTCTATTAAGAGAAGTTCTCAGATTCATACACTTATCTTGTAAAAATAGGAAAAGAAAATCTGTAGAGCAGTCATAAATGTCAAATTAAAACACTAGTATCTGTTTGGACCACTTTGTGTAAAAAGTATGCTTTCTTTGCATCTTAAATTTTACATTTATAACATTTAATGATGATTAATCGTAAAGGACACGTGTAAGACTATAATGTCGCTAAATGATTCATTTGTAATTCATGTGAAACAACATAATTAGTTCTCCAAGCATTCAGCAATATAGTATTCTATTAAACAGAATACTTGAAAGTGCCACTTGAGTTTTAAATGCAATATGAAGCCTTTATTTTAAGCATGGCTTCCTCTGTGTAATATTCTCATAATTATTTTCTAGCAACAAGAAATATTAGGTTGATTATTATTATTCTAGCTGTTAGCCCCTCATACTGTGAAGAAAGCAACTTCATGAATTCATTTATTTCAATACAAGACTGACATATTTGGGCAGCTATGTTTAAAATAAGTAAAAAGAAGAAAAGATCTGTGTTCAAAGATCTTAAAATCGGTGAAAAGTTGAACTAAAATAATTCTTTTAAAGGCCCACATTTATTATCAGTCAAAAATATTTCTACCACCCTAAAAGAAACCCCTTTCTGTCACAACCATATGTAAATAGGTATAGGTCAGCTTTAAACATAAATTTTGATATATGGAAATAAGTGATCTTGTAATACACAGCAACATTTTCCTACATATTAAGAAAAACAAGTTATCTTTTTCATTATGATATGTCTCTACCTATAAGAGAAACTTCTTAACATAAACTTTCCTTTTAAGAATAATATCAGTATACGTTGATATCAACTTTTAGGTATGAGTTAATGCCAGTCATACAGCTTACACATCTCATGAAAGTTCTGCTTTTTCTTGTAACTACTGTCTGCTAATTATCTCTTGAAACTCTAAAACATGAAAAATATATGGTGCTTTTGAAAAGAAGCTGAATGAGGTCATTCAATGGCTTTTCCTTCTAAACTTCCAGGTAACTGGGTTTTCAGCTACTGTTCTCAGTTTATTTGAAAATTTGCAACCCCAAAGAAGAGCATTCATCTTTGTACAGTGGCCTGTCAATGTATCTTGCTCTGCAGAAGGAGAACACAAATTATCAGGCATGAAGCCATGGGGAAGCAGTCGCTTAAGTGCTGCCAAAAGGACTAATGAGACTTTTATTCCTGATGCTGGATTTGAGAAGGGGGCTCAGTGGGAAAGTGTGTGCTAAATTAGTTTCGGACAACAGCAACCTGCTCCATTTCCTGTGCATTAGATTTTTTTTCTTTATCAGGGAGTGGAAAATAGAAGATTGGAATAAAAGCCAAAGGAAAGGAAGGAATACAAGAGTGGATACTAGAAGACCCAGCACATGTGCAGGATGCAAGGAGACAGTTGAGGACCCCATGTCCCAGGATCCATATAGGGCACCTACAAAGACTCACTTACCTCCATCACCAAAGGAACAATGCAAGTCATTTAAAGTCATGTGGAGTGTATTATGCTAAGTGAAATAAGTCAGACAGAAAAAAACAAATAGTGGATGATATCACTTACATGTGGAATTGAAAAAATACAACAAGCAAGTAAAGATAACAAATATAGAGAAAAAACTAGTGGTTACCAGTTGGGAGAGGGAAGGGAAGAAGGGCAATTTAGGGGCAGGGGAGTAAGAGGTACAAACTATTAGGTATAAAATAAGCTATATATTGAGAAGAGGTGGCAAGAATCCACAGAAGAGTTATACAAAAAGATCTTCACAAACCAGATAATCACAATGGTGTGATCACTCACCAAGAGCCAGACATCATGGACTGTGAAGTCAAGTGGGCCTTAGGAAGCATCACTATGAACAAAGCTAATGGAGGTGATGGAATTGCAGTTGAGCTATTTCAAGTCCTAAAAGATGATGCTGTGAAAGTGCTGCACTCAATAGGCCAGCAAATTTGAAAAACTCAGCAGTGGCCACAGGGCTGGAAAAGGTCAGTTATCATTCCAATTCCAAAGAAAGATAATGCCAAGGAATGCTCAAACTACTGCACAATTGCACTCATCTCACACTCTAGTAAACTAATGTTCAAAATTCTCCAAGCCAAGCTTCAACAGTATGTGAACCATGAACTTCTAGGCAGAGGAACAAGAGATCAAATTGCCAACATCTGTCAGATCATTGAAAAAGCAGGAGAGTTTCAGAAAAACATCTGCTTTATTGACTGTGCCAAAGCCTTTGACTGTGTGAATCACAACAAACTCTGGAAAATTCTTCAAAAGATGGGAATACCAGACCACCTGACCTCTCTCTTGAGAAATCTGTATGCAGGTCAGGAAGCAACACTTAGAACTGGACATGGAACAACAGACTTGTTCCAAATCAGGAAAGGAGTACATCAAGGTGTATATTGTCCCTCTGGTTATTTAACTAATATGCAGAGTACATCATGAGAAATGCTGGACTGGATGAAGCAACAAGCTGGAATCAAGATTGCTGGGAGAAATATCAGTAACCTCAGATATGCAGATGACATCACACTTATGGCAGAAAGTAAAGAGGAACTAAAGAGCCTGTTGATGAACGTGAAAGAGGAGAGTGAAAAAGTTGGCTTAAAGCTCAACATTCAGAAAACGAAGATCATGGCATCTGGTCCCATCACTTCATGTGAAATAGATAGGGAAACAGTGGAAACAGTGTCAGACTTTATTTTGGGGGGGCTCCAAAATCACTGCAGATGGTGAGTGCAGCCACGAAATTACAAGATACTTATTCCTTGGAAGGAAAGTTATGACCAACCTAGATAGCATATTCAAAAGCAGAGACATTACTTTGCCAACAAAGGTCCATCTAGTCAAGGCTATGGTTTTTCCAGCAGTCATGTATGGATGTGAGGTTAGACTGTGAAGAAAGCTGAGCGCCAAAGAACTGATGCTTTTGAACTGTGGTGTTGGAGAAGACTCTTGAGAGTCCCTTGGACTGCAAGGAGATCCAACCAGTCCATTCTAAAGGAGATCAGCCCTTGGTGTTCTTTGGAAGGACTGATGCTAAAGCTGAAACTCCAGTACTTTGGCCACCTCATGCGAAGAGTTGAGTCATTGGAAAAGACTCTGATGCTGGGAGGGATTGGGGGCAGGAGGAAAAGGGGATGACAGAGGATGAGATGGCTGGATGGCATCACCAACTCGATGGATGTGGGTTTGAGTGAACTCCAGGAGTTGGTGATGGACAGGGAGGCCTGCCGTGCTGCAATTCATCAGGTCGCAAAGAGTCAGACTTGACTGAGCAACTGAACTGAACTGAACTGAACTGAGTGAATTTATGAGCATTTGAGCACATTTGTGTGAAGGAGTCAATGTGTCAAGGTCCAGGTGAGTTTATCTGTGTTGGAGCTTACAGGGAGGATGTGACCACTGGTTGACAGGCGAGCTGGACTCAGGCAAAGAGAGGCTCCTCGCTACCTCCCCTGTCCTTGGAATGTGGATGTGGCCCACAGTTCCCATACTAGGAGCCATGTCAAAAATGCAGCCTTGAGAGTGTAGTGTTATTTATATGATCTAGATTGGATCCTGGTTTGAGCTTCATTAAGGCTTCTATATGAAAGAAAAATAGGCTTTAATATCTATAGTGTACTTATGTAAAACTAAAACTTAATTTTCCTTCATCAATTAAAAAGGGCAGTTTTTTGTTTGTTTCTTTGTTTTGTCTTTTTAGTATTGGTCTTTCTGCATAAATTTCATGGGACTGAGTGAAATAATGAGGATGATCATTATTTTGACTTTCTGTTTGAAACATTGTTAGTTCTTTTGTGTTTGGTTTTCCAGATTTATAGAAAATTTTTCCCTTTCTCTTAAGCTATGAGCAATATGCTAAGATATACATTTGTGAATAAAGATGAAACATTTACTTTTTCTCCCTATCTGATCCCTCCAGGTTCTGGAGTGTTCTGTGAGTATTCTGATTTTTATGGTTACATATTTATTTGTATAAATCCAATAAGAATCCATTCTCCTTGTAACAGGACACAATTGGAAACGTTGGTTATATTACCAAGGCTCTGACTGGAATATCTGATAATGCACACAAATTAGACATGACCAGACAGTTTTAGGGAACAGCATTTTATAGTAAGAATTTGCCTTCCTATCAAGGGAAGATTGAGAACATGTTCTATTGACCCACATCTGCCATAGCTTAAACCCCCACTTTGACTAAATGGTTGCCTATTTGCAGCAGAGGCATGTCCTGTATGCCAGCCCACTGTCTCTAAAAATGCAAGTGCTACTAGGCCTTATAGAATATGTTGGTCCTCCAAATTCCCCCACTCGTATTCCTCTGGCAGTCCATGAGGACATCAGGTACAGATCGGTTTAATCCAGGTGTCTGGGAATTTGGTCTTAGGGACAGCAGCCACTGTTCAGCCCAACACTGACATCATCTGGGTAGAAATAGGAATGAACTGCAGCAGCCATGGGGATGAACACAGAGTGATTTCACTGGTAATCACTCATAAGTCCTGACTGTTAACACTTTGCACTGACAGTTCTGCAGTTCTAAAGGGATTAACCCCATGGCTTGGACAGTGGGAAGCATATGGGTGGATAATTATGAATAAACCCTTTGGGGGTTAGAATATATAGAAAGACATTTGGGTTTGCTTGCCAGAACCTGAGTCAGTTGTCACTGATTTCCATGTACCAGATCATGAGGCACTGATATCCCTGGCAGCAGGAAGCTGATGCCCTAGCCCGGGTACAAGCTTTAGCAACCTGCCCTTCCATAGATATAGCAGAGAAAGAGTGGCCACCATAGTGTTCGAAGGGGATGGCATATGGCCAAGGTTGCTAGAACGCCCCTGAAATAAAATGACTTGGTGAATGCAGTTGCTGTGTGTTCTAATCAAGGCCCAAGGCAACTGCCAAAGGAGCGTGAGTCCATTCACTGGAGCTCCCCACTGGTGAGGCACTGAGAGCAAAATGATTGTATTGGCCCCCTTCCTGCAAGTGAGGGTTCTAAATGTCTTGGTTTGGGTGGACACTGTGTCTGGCCTAATCTAGGCTTTCTCCAGTCAGCACACACAAAAAAAGATGTCATCATTAGGGAACTGAAAGAGCAGAGGACTGTGCATAGATGCACTAGTCACATGGACAGTGGCCAAGGATGACATTTCAGATACCATGATATGCAAGCTTGCACCAAAGAACACGAGAGCACATGGAGGTTCTGTCTCCCCTGAGGAGCATGGGGGACAGAAAGGAAAAGGAGGCAGACTAAAGTACTATCTCAAGCTTTAATACATTTGAATGATGCTGACTGCCCCATAATCCAGACTGGGGACCTCTACCAAGACACCCAGTATCATGAGCTTAAGTCATGGAAAGCGATTGCACTCTTCTCACTGTGGACTGTAGGAAAATACAGTTTTTCTACCAAAAGGGAAGATATGAGAAATAGATAAATGATCCATATTCATTTTCAGCACACATTATATATATACCACCCAACTTCTGAATAAGGTTTCTAAAAATGGCAGCTTGTTGGCAGTCCTTTGTTCTCTCCTCTTCCTCATAAAAACTTTGGCAAGGTGATTTCACAGGTTTTACCCTACATATGTTCAGAGAACTAAAGGGGTGGGTAAAGTCCTCCACTCAAGAGCTTGCAAATATTACTTATGACCCCATCGACCAATAAAAATCTTGGGTGACATCCTGGGAAGATTGTGACTCTGGTCCTCAGCCTATGAAGAGCCAGGGGAGAGAACCTGCATCTTAGGGATAAAACCCGATCAGACCTCCCACTCAGTGTGCTTGCTCCCAGACCTTTGTCTGCAAAGCGCCCTTCTGCAGAAGTAAAGAATACCTTGCTGAGCCATTTTTGACTGTCTGTTCTATTCCCAAACCACGTGTTTTATACCATTTTGAGAGCATTTCCAACAGGATCAACATACTATGATGCTGGGAACACCAAGCCACATCACACCTGGGAAAGGCATTATCTACTGGAATTTGCAATAAGACATTCTACCAGGAAGGATGAGTTACTCTGCAACCCTGGGTGAGGAGGAACTGCTCAAATCTCCTCTGGGAGCCAGACCTGAGGAAATGCACTATGCTTAGAATGGAGCACACACCACTGAAAGAGGGGAGAAGGTGGGAGTCCTGGCCTAGCATTTCCCACCCACAGTTCATCTCCATATGCCTGACAGTGCTGCCTTCCCCAGCCAATATGTATGGTATGAACAACCCTGCCAAGCTCCTAATGCAACCCCCGCATTAACCATTAACATCTAAGGATTAGGCCAGAAGTGTAATTTTTATGTGAGGGAAGACTTTCCATACAAGTCCCTACTAAGTATCTGTCTTTTCATCTTTAGACTACTGCTGCTCCAGTGTCTGGTCACACAATGAACTCTGATGGAAATACCTTCCTTCAGTAGGTCTGCTCCAAGGGCCTTCCGAAGGAATCAATACAACTGTTGGGTAACAGAATGTTATACGTTCATACCTGATTAGTCTACTAATGCATCATCCTTATTAATTCACACAGTGAACACCTTGAGTGATCCAACTCCCTGCTTAGGGGCTTATTTTCAGTGGTTCAGATCATGGAGCTCTTGGTGGGAGGGAAAAAGGTTATTGATCAGGAATCATAATCTGTCTTTTCTCTTGCATATGCTTGTATTATTATTGGGGTATCTGCCCCAATGCAGCTAGACAGCCACCAAATGAACTGTTTCCATGCTAATAAAACCCCTTGTTAATGGCTCAGTGCACATGGCAGAAGAGGGGGATGTACACGATTGTAAGAATCAGTCATGAGGGATGGAATGCTGGAGAAGATCATCAGGAAGATATGACAGGGACTTCTCTGGTGGTCCAGTGGCTAGATGCCACATTCCCAATGCAGGGGCCCAGGCTCAATCTCTGGTCAAGGAACTAGATCCGACATGCCACAACTAACAGATTACATGCCACAACTACAGGTCCCTCACGCTGTAACTAAAAAGATCCCACATGCCGCAGTGAAGAGTGAAGATCCCATGTGTCAAAACAAAGACCTGGCATAGCCAAATAGAAATATTAAAAAAAAATTAAATATAAATTTATTTATTTTAATTGGAGGTTAGTTAGTTTACAATATTGTATTGGTTTTGCCATACATCAACATGAATCTGCCACAGGTATACACGTGTTCCCCATCCTGAACCCCCCTCCCTCCTCCCTCCCTGTACCATCCCTCAGGTCATCTCAGTTGCACCAGCCCCAAGCATCCAGTATCATGCATCAAACCTGGACTGGCGATTCATTTCACATATGATATTATATACTCTGGTGAATAATTTTGGTTTTGTAATTATTTGTGTTTAGGGCTGAGCGTAGTGGGGTATCTAATCCCAGTTTGAGTCTTAGCTATAGTGTGTCAACTATTATAGAGTTACTTTTGTCATTTATTTTTATTGTAATTATAGCTTTTTACAGTTTAATTAAAATTTAACTCTATTTGGTGCAGTGCTTAAACACGTTTTATGCCGTACTCCTGTTAGCTCAGGTTAATCATATGACTGCGGTGGCTGGCATGAGATTTACCAACCCTAGTCAATATAACTTAGTCAAACTTTCGTTTATGGCTTAATTTTTGTCACTGCTGTCTCCTGTGGGGGGTGTGGTTAAGCAAGGTGTCATGAGCTAAAGATGTGTGCTTGATACCTGCTCCTGTTAGTCTTATTGACTCAGAGGGCATTCTCACCAGGGTGTGGATGCTTGCATGTGTAAGTTTATTGAAAGTTAACAGGAAGGCTGGGACCAAACCTATGTGTTTATGGAGTTAGCATACTCATCTAGGCATTTTCAGTGCCTTGCTTTAATTTTAAGCTACATTAACTATGGGATATGAGGGGGGACCAGACACTTATATACTTACTTTGTTTAGAGTGCTAATTTGAGTATTGAAAATGCGATAAATTTAAGTAAGTATCTAGGGGGAAGCATGTTAAAAATGATGGTAGATATTTAGGGGGAAGAAAAGAAACCAGTGGAGATGGTAAATAATGTGTAACATACATTACTATGTGCTGCGACCATTGACTGTGATGCTCGTGCCTACCATTATGGTGATGCTCAAGATGCAGTTAAGTCCAGCTACAATTCATGCTCCAGGCCAGGGCCTCAGACAGCCATAGCTGACTCCAAGCATCCCCCAAATTAAAAAATACCAAATGTATGACAACACAGTTATGTGTGAGCATGGGTTGATTAGTCATTAGTCCATCAAGATGTCTTATTTAAGAGGAAAGAGGAAGAGGAAAAAGATGGCGGAGGAATAGGATGGGGAGAACATTTTCTCCCTCACTACTTTATCAAAAGAACATTTCAGTGCTGCGTAAATTCCACAAGGCAGCTTCTGATTGCTGGCAGAGGACATCAGGCATCCAGCAAAGCAGATCATTGGCTTCAAAATCAGGTAGGAATAATTACAAAGGACGAAAATAGAGACAAAGGAGGTGGGGAGGGAGCCCCGTCCAGGGAAGGGAATCCCGTCCCGGGAAGAGACTCTTAAAAGAGAGGTCTCCTAAGATCGGGAAACACTCTCACAGCCGTGTCTGGGGCAAGCCCTGGAAGTGTGGAGGGCAACATAACAGGAAGGAAGAATAAATAAATAATTAAAACCAACAGATTACGAATTCAACAGTAAAAACCCCGAGCAGATAAGCAGCACGAATGACTGCTTCCGACAGTAGCAGTGGGGGTTGGGCAGGGAGGAATGCGAGGCGCCCGCGACAGTGCTGTCTAAGAATTGGGCCACAGGAGATGTAGGCTGCAGGGCTTTTGTCGAGAATCGGGTCATAACGGGGCCAGAATTGGGTCTGCGCGTGGCTAGAACGAACTATCCTGGTCTAGCAAACCAGACTGTGGGACAGCTAACACGCGAAACACTCGAACATAAGACACCGACAGGCCTGCGCACAGAACAAAGGACGGATTGGAAAAGGCCGGCTGCAGACCATCCCCCTCCGGTGACAGGCAGCCAGAGCCTTAAGTGCTAGAAGGGGGCAATCGCAGCTCAAGAGAGACATTACCTACCAAATTGCAAGCAGGTTTCTTTGCTAATTAAGACTTCTAGGGGGCTCTGAACAGTCATCATCTGCTGGAGAAAGAGTCCCAGCGGTACTCCCAGAAAACTGAGTGACCCGGAAAGGCCAGAAGTTGCAACAACTGCGCGTGCCAAACTCCTAGCCACTCGGACCTGGGAAGGGAACAAAGCCCAGGCTCAACCAAATCCGAGCCTCGGAGGGCTTCCTGAGTGGCTTGGACTGGGGAAGTGCATGAAGCCTTGGGCAGGCCCCAGATGGACAGCCTGAGCAGTGTGCACCACGGAAAGGGGCAAGCCCAGTGCAGAGTCCACCACCCCCATCCCTGTGTCAAGACGGAAATCAGACACAGAAGAGACCAGCAAACAGAGGGAAGTCAAACAGAGGGAACTGCCTTGGTAGCGACCCCACACGGCCCACAACGACAGAGAAAGTGCCAGACATACCGTTACTACCTTTATGATCAAATTTTTTTTTTGGGGGGGGGATGATGTGGGAAGCGTGATTTTTTTAAGAATTTTTTTTCTTTAAAATTTTTTGAAAAAAATTTTTTCTTTTCTTTTTCATCTTTTTTTCTAAACTTGCTTAAATTTTTAAGTCCTCTATATTTTGATTTATTATTTTTAAAACCTAATATTACTTTTCAAAGAAAAAAAAAACCCTAAATTTAAAGCAAATGCCGTATATAGTCCTTTTGGTGGTGGAAGCTGTTGTCTTTTAATAATTCTGGAGTCTTTTATTTTTTTGTTTTAAATTTCTTCTCCTTCTCCTTCTTTACGTTAATATTTTATCTTTGAAAATCCAATCTCTACTCCAGATTCTTAATCTCGGCATTTTGGTATTTGTTGCCAATTTTGTACTTTTAAAAACCTAATCTTCAGTACCCAATTTTACATGAGTGCGAGATTACTGGCTTGACCACTCTCTCCCCCCCTATGGAATCTCTCTTTTCTCCACCAGGTGGCTTCTGTCTCCTCCCTCCCCCCTCCTCTTCTCTACCCAACTCTATGAATCTCTGTGTGTTCCAGAAGGTGGAGAACTCTCAGGGAACTGGTCACTGGCCGGATCTGTATCCCTCCTTTGCATCTCCCTCTTTTATCCTCCTGGCCACCTCTATCTACTTCCTCCCTCTCCTCTTCCATGTATAACTCTGTGACCACCTCTGAGAGGATCAGACTTTGGAGTGCACACAAGAAAGTGGTTACGGGCTAGCTTGCTTTTTCTCTTTTGATTCCACCTCATCCCATACCACTCACCTCTAACTACCCCCTCCCTCTTCTCTCCTCCAAGTAACTCAGCGATCCTCTAGGGGCGACCCTCAAGGTGGAGAAACCTATCACCATTAACCTAGATGTTTTAACATTAGTGCTGTATAGATGGAGAAATCATGAGGCTATTGTAAAAATAAATCTGAAAACCAGAATCAAGAGGCTTAAATCCAAATCCTGAGATCATCAGAGAATTCCTGAATACAGGGAACATTATCCAATAAGAGCTCATCAAACGCCTTCATACCTATACTGAAATTGAGCACCACCCAAGGTCCAACAAGTTCCAGAGCAAGACATACCACGCAAATTCTCCAGCAACACAAGAACAAGCCCCTGAGCTTCAATATACAGGCAGCTCAAAATACTCCAAAACCACTGACGTCTCATAGCCCATTACTAGACACTTCACAGCACTCCAGAGAGAGGGAAATCCAGCTCCACCCACCAGAACTCCAACACAAGTCTCCCTACTCAAGAAACTTTGACAAGCCACTGATATAACCCCAAACACAGAGAGGAAGCTCTATAATAAAGAGAATTCCACAAATTCCCAGAATATAGAAAGGCCACCACAAATGCAGCAATATAACCAAGATGAAGAGACAGGGAATACCCAGCAGGTAAAGGAACAGGAGACATGCCCACCAAACCAAACAAAAGAGGAAGAGATAGGGAATCTACCTGAGAAAGAATTCCGAATACTGATAGTGAAAATGATCCAAAATCTTGAAATCAAAATGGAATCACAGATAAATAGCCTGAGGTCAAGGATTGAGAAGATGCAAGAAAGGTTTAACAAGGACCTAGAAGAAATAAAAAAGAGTCAACATATAATGAATAAGGCAATAAATGAGATCAGAAACACTCTGGAGGCAACAAATAGTAGAATATTGGAGGCAGAAGATAGGATTAGTGAAATAGAAGATAGAATGGTAGAAATAAATGAATCAACGAGGGAAAAAGAAAGACAAATTAAAAGAAATGAGGACAACCTCAGAGACCAAGACAATATGAAATGCTCCAACATTCGAATTATAGGAGTCCCAGAAGAAGAAGACAAAAAGAAAGACCATGAGAAAATACTTGAGGAGATAATAGTTGAAAACTTCCCTAAAATGGGGAAGGAAATAATCACCCAAGTCCAAGAAACCCAGAGAGTGCCAAACACGATAAACCCAAGGCGAAACACCCCAAGACATATTTTAATCAAGCTAACAAAGACCAAACACAAAGAACAAATATTAAAAGCAGCAAGGGAAAAACAACAAATAACACACAAGGGGATCCCCATAAGAATAACTGCAGATCTCTCAATAGAAACTCTTCAGGCCAGGAGGGAATGGCAAAACATACTTAAAGTGATGAAAGATAACAACCTTCAGCCAAGACTACTGTACCAGCAAGGATCTCATTCAAATATGAAGGAGAAATCAAAAGCTTTACAGACAAGCAAAAGCTGAGAGAATTCAGCACCACCAAACCAGCTCTCCAACAAATGCTAAAGGATAGACTTTAGACAGGAAACACAAAAAGGGCGTATAAACTCGAACCCAAAACAATAAAGTAAATGGCAACAGGAGCATACTTATCAATAATTACGTTAAATGTAAATGGGTTGAATGCCCCAACCAAAAGGCAAAGACTGGCTGAATGGATACAAAAACAAGATCCCTATATATGCTGCTTACAAGAGACCCACCTCAAAACAACGGACACATACAGACTGAAAGTGAAGGGCTGGAAAAAGATATTCCATGCAAATAAAGACCAAAAGAAAGTAGGAGTAGCAATACTCATATCCGATAAAATAGACTAAAACAAAGGCTGTGAAAAGGGACAAAGAAGGCCACTACATAATGATTAAAGAATCAATCCAAGAAGAAGATATAACAATTATAAATATATATGCACCCAACATAGGAGCACCACAATATGTAAGACAAATGCTAACAAGCATGAAAGGGGAAATTAATAATAACATAATAATAGTGGGAGACTTTAATATCTGACTCACAACTCTGGACAGATCAACTAAACAGAAAATTAACAAAGAAATGCAAACTTTAAATGATACAATAGACCAGTTAGACCTAATTGATATCTATAGGACATTTCACCCAAAAACAATGAATTTCACATTTTTCTCAAGTGCACACGGAACCTTTTCCAGGACAGATCACATCCTGGGTCATAAATCTAACCTTGATAAATTCAAAAAAATCGAAATTATTCCAAGCATCTTCTGTGACCATAATGCACTAAGGTTAGATCTCAATTACAGGAGAAAAACTATTAAAAATGCCAACATTTGGAGGCTGAACAACACCCTTCTGAATAATCAACAAATCACAGAAGAAATCAAAAAGAAATCAAATTATGCATCAAAACGAATGAAAATGAAAACACAACTACACAGAACCTGTGGGACACTATAAAAGCAGTGCTAAGAGGAAAGTTCATAGCAATACAGGCACACCTCAAGAAACAAGAAAAAAGTCAAATAAATAACCTAATTCTACACCTAAAGCAACTAGAAAAGGAAGAAATAGAGAACCCCAGAGTTAGTAGAAGGAAAGAAATCCTAAAAATCAGGGCAGAAATAAATGCAAAATAAACAAAAGAGACCATAGCAAAAATCAACAAAGCAAAAAGCTGGTTCTTTGAAAGGATAAATAAAATTGACAAACCATTAGCCAGACTCATCAAGAAACAAAGAGAAAAAAATCAAATCAATAAAATTAGAAATGAAAATGGAGAGATCATGACAGACAGCACAGAAATACAAAGAATCATAAGAGACTACTATCAGCAATTATATGCCAATAAAATGGACAACTTGGAAGAAATGGACAAATTCTTAGAAAAGTACAACTTTCCAAAACTGAACCAGGAAGAAATAGATAATCTTAACAGACATATCACAAGCATGGAAATTGAAACTGTAATCAAAAATCTTCCAGCAAACAAAAGCCCAGGTCCAGACAGCTTCACAGCTGAATTCTACCAAAAATTTCGAGAAGAGCTAACACCTATCTTACTGAAACTATTCCAGAAAATTGCAGAGAAGGTAAACTTCCAAACTCATTCTATGAGGCCACCATCACCCTAATACCAAAACCTGACAAAGACACCACAAAAAAGAAAACTACAGGCCAATATCACTGATGAACATAGATGAAAAAATCCTTAACAAAATCCTAGCTATCAGAATCCAGCAACATATTAAAAAGATCATACACCATGACCAAATGGGCTTTATCCCAGGGATGCAAGGATTCTTCAGTATCCGCAAATCAATCAATGTAATTCACCACATTAACAAATTGAAAAATAAAAGCCATATGATTATCTCTATAGATGCAGAAAAAGCCTTTGACAAAATTCAACATCCATTTATGATAAAAACTCTCCAGAAAGCAGGAATAGAAAGAACATACCTCAACATAATAAAAGCTATATATGACAAACCCACAGCAAACATTATCCTCAATGGCGAAAAATTGAAAGCTTTTCCCCTAAAGTCAGGAACAAGACAAGGGTGTCCACTTTCACCACTTCTATTCAATATAGTTCTGGAAGTTTTGGCCACAGCAATCAGAGCAGAAAAAGAAATAAAAGGAATCCAAATTGGAAAAGAAGAAGTAAAACTCTCACTGTTTGCAGATGACATGATCCTCTACATAGAAAATCCTAAAGACTCGACCAGAAAACTACTAGAGCTAATCAATGAATATAGTGAAGTTGCAGGATATAAAATCAACACTCAGAAATCCCTTGCATTCCTATACACTAATAATGAGAAAGTAGAAAAAGAAATTAAGGAAACAATTCCATTCACCATTGCAACGAAAAGAATAAAATACTTAGGAATATACCTACCTAAAGAAACTAAAGACCTATATATTGAAAACTATAAAACACTGATGAAAGAAATCAAAGAGGACACTAATAAATGGAGAAACATACCATGTTCATGGATCGGAAGAGTCAATATAGTGAAAATGAATATATTACCCAAAGCAATCTACAGATTCAATGCAATTCCTATCAAGCTACCAGCAGTATTTTTCACAGAACTAGAACAAATAATTTCAAGATTTGTATGGAAGTACAAAAAAACCCTCGAATAGCAAAAGCAATCTTGAGAAAGAAGAATGGAACTGGAGAAATCAACTTGCCTGACTTCAGGCTCTACTACAAAGCTACAGTCATTAAGACAGTATGGTACTGGCACAAAGACAGAAATATAGATCAATGGAACAAAATAGAAAGCCCAGTGATAAATCCACACACCTATGGACACCTTATCTTTGACAACGGAGGCAAGAATATACAATGGAGTAAAGACAATCTCTTTAACAAGTGGTGCTGGGAAAACTGGTCAACCACTTGTAAAAGAATGAAACTAGATCACTTTCTAACACCACACACAAAAATAAACTCAAAATGGATTAAAGATCTAAATATAAGACCAGAAACTATAAAACTCCTAGAGGAGAACATAGGCAAAACACTCTCCAACGTAAATCACAGCAGGATCCTCTATGATCCACCTCCCAGTATACTGGAAATAAAAGCAAAAATAAACAAATGGGATCTAAATAAAATTAAAAGCTTCTGCACAACAAAGGAAACTATAAGTAAGGTGAAAAGCCTTCTGAATGGGAGAAAACAATAGCAAATGAAACAACTGACAAACAACTAATCTCAAAGATATACAAGCAACTTATGCAGCTCAACTCCAGAAAAATAAACGAACCAATCAAAAAAATGGGCCAAAGAACTAAATAGGCATTTTTCCAAAGAAGACATACGGATGGCTAACAAACACATGAAAAGATGCTCAACATCACTCATTATCAGAGAAATGCAAATCAAGATCACAATGAGGTACCATTTCACACCAGTCAGAATGGCTGCAATCCAAAAGTCTACAAGCAATAAATGCTGGAGAGGAATGCAAACTGCTGGTGGAATGCAAACTAGTACAGCCACTATGGAAAACAGTGTGGAGATTCCTTAAAAATTGCAAATAGAACTACCTTATGACCCAGCAATCCCCCTGCTGGGCATACACACTGAGGAAACCAGAATTGAAAGAGACACATGTACCCCAATGTTCATTGCAGCACTGTTTATAATAGCCAGGACATGGAAACCACCTAGATGTCCATCAACAGATGAATGGATAAGAAAGCAGTGGTACATAAACACAATGGAGTATTACTCAGCCCTTAAAAAGAATAAATTTGATTCAGTTCTAATGAGATGGATGAAACTGGAGCCGATTATACAGAGTGAAGTAAGCCAGAAAGAAAAACACCAATACAGTATACTGACACATATATATGGAATTTAGAAAGATAGTAATGATGACCCTCTATGTGAGACAACAAAAGAGACACAGAGGTATAGAGCGGACTTTTGGACTCTGAGGGAGAGGGAGAGGGTGGGATGTTTTGGGAGAATGGCATTGAAACATGTATACTATCATGTAAGAAACGAAGCGCCAGTCTAAGTTCAATACAGGATACAGGATGCTTGGGGCTAGTGCATGGGATGATCCAGGGAGATGATATGGGGTGGGAGGTGGGAGGGGGCTTCGGCATTGGGAGATCATGTACACCTGTGGCTGATTCATGTCAATGTATGGCAAAACAAATACAGTCCTGTAATGTAGAATAAAGTATTAAAAAAAAAAAAAAAAGAGGAAAGAGTGGCGGTTTTAGATGAGATGGCACTGAAGAAAGAACCAGATGTCTGATAAAGTTCATTAAATAGTGACCCCCACAATTGATGGGCCCAGAGTGAGAAGAGGGGTCCCTGCCAAGCAGGTTGCTGGTTTCACGCAGCATGGTCATTAAACTTGTGATCTAGTGGACGGGATATGCATGTTGACAAGAAAAGATTTGACTTATATGTGCTATGCACGATGAACGGTTTTATGTACTACGTACTGTCAATAGATGTTAGGTACTTGCTTATATGCATAGGGTAAACCATGTAATGTACTATATACATATTATATCTATATTACATTAATACTTACGTACTTGCTTATATGCATGGGGCATGTCATGTAATGTACTATATACATATTATGTCTGTGTTACATTAATGTTATGTACGTCCTAGGTGATATGATACATGTGGAAATACAAGCATGTACTATTGATATGTGGTTACATACGCGAGGTTGTAGAGTGCTAAGTTTGTGTTGAATTTTTAGAAGTTTTAGTAGATTTAATACTAGGAAGGCTCTTAATATTTGTGGAGCTATATTGATAGTATCTCAGGGAATAGTTTAAATAGAACTTCAGCTTTGGATATATTCTTCCGGTGGCTCAGAGGTTAAAGCATCTGCCTCCAATGCGGGAGACCCGGGTTCTATCCCTGGGTTGGGAAGATCCCCTGGAGAAGGAAATGGCAATCCACTCTAGTATTCTGGCCTGGAGAATCCCATGGACGGAGAAGCCTAGTAGGTTACAGTCCACAGGGTTGCAAAGAGTTGGACACAACTGAGCGACTTCACCTCAGTGGGGCTATAGCTTCTTCCTTGAGTCTTAGGGAGGTTAGTTGTTCTCCTTCTCTGGTTTATAAGACCAGTATATTTAATGTACTACAAAGACTTGTCTTCATTTTAGGAGGTTGTTTTCAATAGTGCTGGCTACTAGCATTAGTACTAAAACGAGTAGGAAATATATAATGATGCTAATTGTCCAATAATAATGTATGGATGTTCGAATGGTTGTCCTCTGATTCATGTGTTAGTGGGTCTGCTACTAAAATTCAAAATAGGCATTGACTAATT
The DNA here is from genome assembly GCA_917880005.1 of Nanger dama. NCBI lineage: Eukaryota > Metazoa > Chordata > Mammalia > Artiodactyla > Bovidae > Nanger > Nanger dama. Next base: position 15,176 of record CAKJTW010000349.1, on the reverse strand, counting down.
GGTCAGAATATTATGCTTCATTGTTTGGATGTGTGGAGTAGAGGTATGAGGACTAGAATTAAAATTGAGAGGACTAGGGCTAGGACTCCTCCTAGTTTATTGGGGTTGATCATAGGATTGTGTATGCGAATAGGAAGTATCATTCAGGTTTAATGTGAGGGGGTGTATTGAGTGGGTTTGCTGGAGCATAGTTGTCTGGGTCTCCGAGTAGGTCGGGTGCGAACAGTACTAGAGGTATTAGGGTTAAGACTAGTAGTAGGGCGCCTTGGATATCTTTAATGGTGCAGTAGGGGTGGAATGAGATTTTGTCTGCATCTGATGAAATTCCTGTAGGATTGTTGGATCCCGTTTCGTGGAGAAAGAGTAGGTGGGCTATCGCGAGAGCTGCGATGATGAAAGGAAGGATAAAGTGGAAGGCAAAAAATCGAGTAAGGGTTGCTTCATCTACTGAGAAACCCCCTCAGATTCATTCAGCTAGGTTTGTGCCAAAGTATGCGATTGCTGAGAGGAGGTTGGTGATGACTGTTGCTCCTCAGAAAATATTTGCCCTCATGGTAGGACATATCTGATAAATGCTGTAGCTATTGTTGCAAATAGAAGAATTACCCTGATGTTTCAAGTTTCTAGGAAAGTATATGATCCATAACATCGGCCTCATCCTATGTGCATGAATAGGCAGATAAAAATATTGATGCTCTGTTTGCATGTATTACCAGATGATTCAGCCATAACTGACATCTTGGCAGATATGGATGACAGAGGAAAATGCTGTTGCTGTATCAGCTGTGTAGTGTATTGCTAGGAATAGGCCTATTAGGATTTGTAGAATTAGGCAGATGCCTAGGAGACAGCCAAAGTTTCATCATGATGAGATGTTTGATGGGGCTGGGAGGTCAATAAATGTGTTATTTACTATTTTTATCAGTGGGTGAGTCTTTGGAATGTTGGTCATTAGTGTTCTTGTAGTTGAATGACAATGATGGTTTTTCATATCATTAGTCATGGTTAGATTCCCTGCGAGAATAATGATAAAATACATTGTATTTATTTTGAGTATTATTTTTGTGATTGGTTTTGTAGGGTTTTCTTTAAAACCTTCACCTATTTATGGGGGCTAGGTTTAACTGTGAGTGGTGGAGTTGGTTGTAGTATTGTATTAAATTTTGGTGGGTCTTTTCTAGGTTTTACGGTTTTCTTAATTTTGGGGGGGTATGATGGTAGTTTTTGGTTATACAACGGCTATGGCTATTGAACAGTATCCTGAGATTTGGGTTTCTAATAAGACTGTTTTAGGGGCGTTTATTACTGGCTTGTTAATGGAGTTTTTGATGGTTTATTATGTATTGAAGGATAAGGAAGTGGAGATTGTATTTAAATTCAATGGTTTAGGGGATTGGGTTATTTATGATACAGGGGATTCTGGGTTTTTAGTGAAGAAGCCACTGGAATTGTGGCTTTGTATGGTTATGGTAGTTGATTAATTATTGTAACTGGTTGATCTTTATTAATTGGTGTTGTAGTTATTATGGAGATTACTTGTGGAAATTAAATAGGATCGTGCTGACGAGGATTGTGACTAGAAAAGAGAGGAAATATAATTTGGTTAGGCCTTTTTGGTTTGTGACTATGGTAGATATTTTTATTTGGATTAGTGAAGTGGTTTTTGGTAAAATATTTTCTAGTCACGTTAGGTCTAGGAGGGAAGATGCTGATTTTTGGCTTATTGTTAAGTTTATATAGGGGGTTAAGCGGTGTATAACTGTAGGGTAATATCCTAGTAGGTTGGAGGATTTGCAGATATTTGATGGGTAATTAAATTTTAGGTTGTGGGTTATGTTGCTGATTTCTAGTGCTAGGATAAAGCCTAAGATTGTGACTGCTAGGGCTGTTATTTTTAGGTAGTAGGGTATGGTCATTTGAGGGATTGTTATTGGAGGACTATTGTTAGAGATGATGAATCCTGCGAAAAGGCTTCCAATTAGCAGACGCTTGATTGAGTTAATTAAGAAGGGGTTGTTTTCATTGATGATAATTAGGGTTGGGAATTGGGGTTGTCCTAGGAGTGCAAAGAAAATAATACGGGTACTGTAGATGGCTGTGAAAGAGGTGGCGATTAGTGTTATTAAAAGGGCTCAGGCGTTGGTATATGACATGTTGGTGGATTTGATGATTAGGTCTTTAGAATAAAATCCAATAAGGAAGGGTATTCCTGTTAGTGCAAGACTGCCGATAATTAGGGCTGTTGTGCTAAATGGTATAGCTTTGAATAGGCCTCCTATTTTTCGAATGTCTTGTTCATAATTTAGGCTGTGGATAATAGAACCAGAGCATACAAATAATATGGCTTTGAAGAAGGCGTGGGTACAGATGTGAAGAAATGTTAAGTAGGATTGGTTGATACCAATTATTACCATTATGAGGCCTAGTTGGCTGGATGTAGAGAAGGCAATGATTTTTTTTAATGTCATTTTGGGTGAGGGCGCATATTGCTGTAAATAGTGTGGTGATGGCCCCTAGGCATAGTATAATGGACTGGGCAAATCTGTTACTTTCTGTTACTGGGTAGAAGTGGATTAGTAGGAAAATACCCGCTACTACTATTGTGCTTGAGTGAAGTAGTGCTGAGACAGGAGTTGGGCCTTCTATTGCAGAAGGTAGTCATGGGTGTAGGCCAAATTGCACAGATTTTCCAGTTGCGGCTAGTGCTAGGCCTATTAGGGGTAGGTTGGAGTTATCTGGTTTTAATATGAAGATTTGTTGAAGGTCTCAGGTGTTAAGGTTGGCTAAGAATCATGCTATTGCTAGGATAAATCCAATATCGCCAATGCGGTTATATAAAATTGCCTGTAGGGCTGCCGTGTTTGCGTCTGCTCGTCCATGTCATCATCCAATAAGTAAGAATGATATAATTCCAACTCCCTCTCAGCCAATGAATAGTTGAAAAAGGTTGTTTGTGGTGACAAGAATAAGTATTGTGATGAGAAATAGGAGTAGATATTTGAAAAATTGGTTAATGTTGGGGTCTGAGTGTACATACCACATTGAAAATTCTATGATGGATCATGTGACAAATAGTGCTACTGGGACAAATATTATTGAGAAATAGTCTATTTTGAAGCTAAGTGATAATTTAAGGGTCTGGATGGTCAGTCAGTGTCAGTTTGAAATAATTATTTCTTGTCCTGTGTGGAGAAACATTATTGTAGGAATTATGCTAGTAAGGAAAGCACATGAGATGGTTGTTTTTACGTAGAGTGGGTAATTGGAGGTTTTGTAGGTGTTGGAGTTTGTTATTATGATGGGTATGGTTAGTAGAAATAGAGTTGTTAATGTGAAGGAAGAGAATATGTTTATTACTTTTATTTGGAGTTGCACCAATTTTTTGCTTCCTAAGACCAACGGATAACTACTATCCTTTAAAAGTTTGAAAAAGCCATGTTGTTAGACACAGGAGCATAGAATTAGCAGTTCTTGCATACTTTTTCGGTAAATAATAAGGCAGTAGGCTTCTATTGTTAGATTCACTATCTAATGTTTTTTTAAAACTATATTTACAGTACAGGGGTCCTAGGATAATTTTGGGGTTTAGGGATAGAAGTAGTAGGGGTAAGATGTGTAAGGATATGAGTGCACTTTCTCATGTAAAGGAAGGTGAGATGTTGTTGATATGGTGGGTATATTTGCCTCGTTCTGTTGTGATTAGTATATAAAGGGAGTATAGGGCAGTAATTACTATGTTTAGTCCTATTAAAAAATTGTAATGTTAGATCATGAAAAGGTTGACATTACTACGAATAGTTCTCCAATCAGGTTGATCGTTGGGGGTAAAGCTAGATTAGTTAGGCTTTCTAGGAGTCATCAGGTGGCTATTAGTGGGAGGAATATTTGTAGGCCACGGGCTAAAATTATTGTTTGGCTGTAAATTCATTCATAGTTGGAGTTTGCTAGGCAGAAAAGTATGGAGGATGTAAGGCCACGAGCAATTATTAGGGTGGTGGCTCCTATGTAACTTCAAGGTGTTTGAATGATAATAGCTATGATAACAAGTGCTACAATAACAAGAATAGCTACGATGATGCAAGAGTATGCAATAAGCGACTTTAAGTCTGTTTGGTTGAGATAGTTATGATTATGCCTCATAAGGATAGTATGATGAATGGGTATGCTATAAAGTCGGTTACTGGGTTTAGGAGTAATGTGATTCGTAGTTTGCCATATCCTCCTAGTTTTAATAGGATTGCTGCAAGGACTATAGAGCCTGCAATGGGGGCTTCTACATGGGCTTTGGGTAATCAAAGGTGGAGGCCATATAGTGGTATCTTTACTATGAAGGCTATTATGCATGCTAGTCACATGAAAACATTGGATCACGAGTTGGATACTGGGTGCACTCAGTATTGAAGGACTAGAAGTTTAAGGATCCCACTGTGTTTTGGATATAAATTAGTGCAACTAGTAGGGGTAGGGATCCTGCTAGCGTGTAAAATAGGAAGTAAAGGCCGGCATTTAGGCATTCTGTTTGGTTCCCTCATCAGGTAATAATAATGAGTGTTGGGACTAGTGTTGTTTTGAATAGAATATAAAAAAGATTAGTTCTACAGTGGTAAATGTTATAATTGGGAATAGTTGTAATAGGATCAATATGGTGATGAATAGTTTTTGTCGGGTTAGGTTCTCTTTTGATAGGTGATGTTGACTGGCTATTAGTATTAAGGGAAGAAGTCATATAGTTAGGATTAACAGTGGTGTGGACAGAGTTGGAGAAAAAAACTAATGAGAAGTTGAGGCTGTTATCGCTGAATTGATTTATAAGGAGTAGACTTGTGAGGCTAATTAGTAGACTGTGTATTGTGGAGTTAACTCAGATTATGTTACTCTTTGATAATCAGGTCAGGGGTATAAGTATTACTGTGGGAATAATATATTTTAGCATTGTAATAGGTTAAGGTTTTGTACATAGTCAGTCCCATATGTATTTGATACCATTACTAGCAGGGATAGGCCTAGTGCTGCTTCACAGGCTGTGAAAACTAGTAAGATGATGAGTATTACACTGGCTAAGGTGAAATATGAGTTTAGGATTATTAGGTTAGCTATAATGAATAGGGATAGTATTATTCCTTCTAGGCATAAGAGGGATGATATTAGGTGAGATCAATACATTAACAGTCCTGCAAGAGATACTATGAATGCTATTATGATATTTATATATACAAGGGACATTTGGTAATTATGAGCTTAATCATAATCTAATGAGTCGAAATCATTTATTTTATTTTAAACTAAATACTATATTCAGTTCATTCTAGTCCTTTTGGGTTCATTCATAGGCTAAGCTTATGGCTAGTAGAAAAATTAGGAAAAGGGCCATGGTGAGTATTGTGTTTAGGTTGGTTGGTTGTGAGGCCCATGGTAGTGGCAGAAGTAGCACAATTTCTAGGTCGAATAGGAGAAATGTAATAGCTACCAGAAAAAATTTTATAGAAAAAGGAAGGCGGGCTGATCCTATGGGATAAAATCCACATTCATGGTGCAACCGCTATCAAAGGTTCGTTTGTTCAACAATTAAAGTCCTACGTGATCTGAGTTCAGACCGGAATAATCCAGGGAGGTTTCTATCTGTTATGTATTTCTCCCAGTACGAAAGGACAAGAGAAATAAGGCCAACTTCAAAAAGCGCCTTAAACTAATTAATGACCCTATCTCAATTAACCTCTCAAACAAATTCTGCCCTAGAAAAGGGCCTAATTATGGTGGCAGAGCCTGGTAATTGTGTAAAACTTCAGTTCAGTTCAGTTCAGTCGCTCAGTCATGTCCGACTCTTTGTGACCCCATGAATCGCAGCAGGCCAGGCCTCCCTGTTAATCACCATCTCTCAGAGTTCACTCAGACACGTCCATTGAGTCCATGATGCCATCTAGCCATCTCATTCTCTGTTGTCCCCTTCTCCTCCTGCCCCCAATCCCTCCCAGCATCAGAGTCTTTTCCAATGAGTCAACTCTTCGCATGAGGTGGCCAAAGTCTTCTATAACTGGAATGTTAGGAATAGTTGGGTGAATTGAAAACAACATACTAGGTGAACTAGGGTTTCCAGGGCTGCCCTCTCTTAGGCCAGGTGTGTTAGTTTTCCATTGTGAAATAGGAAAACCAAATCACCACGTAAATAATATAAAGATCAAACTATAGTAACATACTACTATAATCAAGAGAGTACCATCCCATTGACTTTTCCATATTCTGATGGTTAGGAGGAAGTCACAGCTTCAGCCCAGGTTAAGGGAAGGAGACATATGAGAGTATGAATAACACAGAGGTTGAGGGTCACTTAGGGTCTTTGCACAGTACCTGGACTCCTCAAAGTTCTGTTCCAGCAAAGTGGGGAAAGCTTGGCCCCCAACACAGGCCACTTGGTCCATATTCCGGGCCCTGGACACAACCTCTTCCTCTCTTTACTCACTCTGAGCTTCATTCCTCACCTCCAGAGGTTTCACATGCTATATATGGATACTGAAGCACAGTTGTCTCCTATTCCCTGAATACAGCCACCACCTCTTTGTTACCTCCCAGTCCTGGGAATATAACACTGGAAGCACAAATTGAGTGATGAGGAGCATGCCGGCTTCTTGGAGCTTGGGGTCCCTTGGGCACCAAATTCAGGGCCTCTGATACCAGACTGCTGGGAGAAATATCAATAACCTCAGATATGCAGATGACACCACCCTTATGGCACAAAGTGAAGAAGAACTAAAGAGTCTCTTGATGAAAGTGAAAGAGGAGAGTGAAAAAGTTGGCTTAAAGCTCAACATTCAGAAAACTAAGAAAATGGCATCCGGCCCCATTGCTGCATGGCAAATAGATGGGGAAACAGTGGAACCAGTGGTTGACTTTTATTTCTGGGTTCCAAAATCACGGCAGATGGTGATTGCAGCCATGAAATTAAAAGATGCTTACTCCTTGGAAGGAAAGTTATGACCAACCTAGACATTCAAAAGCAGAGACATTACTTTGCCAACAAAGGTCCCTCTAGTCAAGGCTATGGTTTTTCCAGTGGTCATGTATGGATGTGAGAGTTGGACTATAAAGAAAGCTGAGTGCTGAGGAATTGATGCTTTTGAACTGTGATATTGGGAAAGACTCTTGAGAGTCCCTTGGACTGCAAGGAGATCCAACCAGTCCATGCTGAAGGAGATCAGTCCTGGGTGTTCATTGGAAGGACTGATGTTGAAGCTGAAACTCCAATACTTTGGCCATCTGATGAGAAGAGCTGACTCATCTGAAAAGACCCTGATGCTAGGAAGGATTGAGGGCAGGCGGAGAAGGGGACGACAGAGGATCAAATGGTTAGATGGCATCACTGACTCAATGGACATGGGTTTGGGTGGACTCTTGGAGTTAGTGACAGACAGGGAGGCCAGATGTGCTGCGGTTCATGGGGTCGCAAAGAGTCGGACATGAATGAGCAAATGAACTGAACTGAACTGATACATGAAACAAGTTTGGAGTCAGGCAGGTAGGTTCTCAGTGTGCACATCCCCTCGATTGCCTTTGGCTGTTTGCAGAGAGATGAGGCTGGAAGAGGGTAGGAGTGGAACCTCTAAAGCTTGGGGCCTATTACAAGCCCCTCTAACCTGGATCTCAGAGCAGTACTATGATCAACAACTGGCTCAGCACAGGCTCTGTGACAGCCAGCCTCTAACAATGCCCCAAAGATCCTTGCCTCCTGGTGTTCGCGTTCGCGTGCAGAGCCTTATCTCATTTAATAAACATGACCAAAAGACCCTGATGCTGGGAAAGATTGAGGGCAGGAGGAGAAGAGGGTGACAGAGGATGAGATGGTTGGATGGCATGACAGACTCAGTGGATATGAGTGTGAAGAAACTCCAGGAGATAGTGAAGGACAGGGAAGCCTGATGTGCTGCAGTCCATGGGGACATAAAGAGTCAGACACGATTTAGCAACTGAACAGCAATGTGACCAGCCATTTGTTGCACAGCCATAGAAAAGGAAAATACATGTTGGCACTGAGAGTAGGGTTTCATGGTAAACAATAACAACAAAGAAAGAACTTTGAGAGAGTATTCAGTTCACTTCAGGTCACTCTTTGTGACCCCATGAACTACAGCACGCTAGGCCTCCCTGTCCATCACCAACTCCTGGAGTTCACTCAAACAAACGTCCATCGAGTCAGTGATGCCATGCAACCATCTCATCCTCTGTTGTCCCCTTCTCCTTCTGCCCCCAATCCCTCCCAGCATCAGAGTCTTTTCCAATGAGTCAACTCCTTGCATGAGGTGGCCAAAGTATTGGAGTTTCAGCTTTTGCATCACTCTTTCCAAAGAATACCCAGGACTGATCTCCTTTAGAATGGGCTGGTTGGATCTCCTTGCAGTCCAAGGGACTCCCAAGAGTCTTCTCCAACACCACAGTTCAAAAGCATCAGTTCTTTGGCACTCACCTTTCTTCACAGTCCAACTCTCACATCCATACATGACTACTGGAAAAACCATAGGCTTGACTAGATGGACCTTCGTTGGCAAAGTAATGTCTCTGATTCTGAATATGCTATCTGGGTTGGTCATAACTTTCCTTCTAAGGAGTAAGCGTCTTTTAATTTCATGGCTGCAGTCACCGTCTGCAGTGATTTTGGAGCATTAGTGATAGTCAAAGATGCTTTGAAGAGAACCTTATCAGAAGCCTGGTTGAGGGCACTTGTGGAGGCTGCCAGTGAGTTACAAGGGAAATAGGGAAAGTGCTATGGAAACTGGAGTAAAGGATCCCTTTTTATGTTTTTGCAGAAGGATAAGAGAAAGCACAGCACAAACCAAACAGAAACAACAGGAGGCCTTTCAAATGACATTACATGGATAAATTTCTACTTGGACTGCCCTTTTGTATATTTTTACTTTATTGAAATATAGTTGATTTACAATGTTGTGCTAATTTCTGCTCTACAGCAGAGTGATTCAGTTATACATGCATATATATATACTTTTTCATACCCTTTTTCCATTATGGCTTATTATATGATATCGAATACAGTTCCCTGTCCTACACAGTAGGACTGTGTTGTTTTTCCACTCTATATATAATAGTTTGCATCTGCTAACCCCAAACTCCCAATCCAGCCCTCCCCCACACTCCTCCCACTTGTTCTCTATGTTTGAGAGTCTGCTTCTGTTTCACAGATAAGTTTACTTGTGTCATGTTTTAGATTCTACAAATAAGTGCTACCATATGGTATTTGTCTTTCTGTCTGACTGACTTTACTGAGTATGGAAATCTCTAGGTCCATCAATGTTACTCCATGTTGCTCCAAATGGCACTATTTCATTCTGAGTCATGTACCACATCTTCTTTATCCATTCATCTGTTGATGGGCATTCAGGTTTTTCCCACCTCTTGGCTATTGTGAATAGTGTGGCTATTGTTTATGTATTTTTACTGTAAGGTGTCTCAATTTCTCTCTGAATGTACACAAGGGATAAATTATAAATCAATGAAAATAAATGTTTGAATGTAGTTTGTCAGCTATCTAATGTAGTCGACTTTTACTACAAAAGTCTGGGAGTGAGGACACAAGATTTCTAGTCTCAAAGGCATTAGTATTAAATTGGTTACATTTTCTTTGCTTTATTTATTTATAAACTGGTATTTGTACTGGCTATGGGACTCTTGTGCATTTTAACTTCTTAGTGATAATAGTAACCCTATGAAAATTAAATTAAAATGGTAAGATCAAGAGCAAACACTTACATGACACTTAAGTGCCACGTGCTCTTCTGAGTGCTTTCTATGTATTAACTCATTTAATGAAATTAAATACTGAGTGGGGGAGACAAAGCCCTGTGCCACTCCATAAGGAATACTGCATGTTACTATGTGGTAATGCACTTTTAAAATCTTAACACCAATGACAGAAAAGAAGATGGTGTTGCATTAACTTTATTTTAGAGCTCTTTTATGGAGAACCTACTAAGAAGAAAACACAGTAGTATCGATAGGTGCTTTGGGAGAGACAGAAATAAATCCCTTTAAGATCCCAATCATTCAGAAGCTCATATCCTAGGGGTTGGGAGATGGAAGTAGACACAAATATGTAAAAATGTGAAAATACATTAGGACATGAGACATGCTACCATAGAATATGAAAGAGGCGGGCGGGGCGAGTACCAGTGAGACCTAGAGAGCACCTACACTGCCTTACCAAAAAATTCCCGAAGGAAATCCTCTACCATCAAACCCCTGGTCTTTCTCCTTCTCTGATCCTGTATTCTGGTGAATTACAACTTCATTCTCCTCCCACCTCCTTAAATAGCTTCCATTTCTTAGGCCCATTTTCTTCTTTCCTTCTTTTTGGCAGGGAAAGGTCAGGAAATATTTCAGACCTACATAATGGTATACAGAATACTATATCCATGTACCCATCACACAACTTCAGAAATTTTACACTACAGATAGAGTTGAAGCCTGGTATATACCTGTGTCCTTCAGAAGGATATGCCCACGTCCAGGTCCCTGGTACCTTATTTGTACCTTAAGGTCCCTGTGACCTTATTTAGAAATAGGGTCTCTGCAGTTGTAATTACATCAGGATCTAATTTAATGGAGTCACCTTGGATTTGGGATGGGCCCCAAGGGACTGGGTGGTAGGTATCCTTATAATGCAAAGAGTGAGATTTGAGATACACAGACACAGGAAGAAGGTCATGTGAAGACTGGAGTTATTCTGCCACAAGCCAAGAAGTGCCAGAAGCCACCATAAACTGGGGGGTGGCAAGGAGGTTTCTCCCCCAGAGCCCTTGCTTTCAGACTTCTCACCTCTGAAACTGGTGAGAGAATAAATTTAGTGCTGTTTTAAGCCATCTACTTTGTGGTAATTTGTTACGACACCGTGGGAAAGTAAGAGTAACCCTTCCCAGTTGAATTCTCCTCTCCCCTCTCCACTATCCTAAGCAAGGCATTTATCATCCTCATACATGCCTTTCTACAAGTTACATAAGCATGCATTCTTTCCATGCATACCTTTTACTACATATATGTATCTGTAACCAGTGATTGTTTTGCATGTTTTTAAACCTCATATTCATGATATCATAATGGTTCTATCCTGCTGAACCTAGTTTGTTCCCTCATCCATTTTTTCTTCACTGCCACCATCCAATCCCTGCCCTGCCAGGGAGGTTTTTCTGTATCTCAGGGCCTTGAGAATTCTAGTCTCATCCCCATTCCAGCCTTTACTGTCCCATTCAGCTTACGTGTGTATCAAGTCACTGAACAAACGATGGTTTTACCACAGGAGAAACTCAGTCCCTCACAACACCCATCCCCTGCCCCTTGCCCTTCATTGCTCTTAGAGGGTGATGCTGAAGCTTTGAGATGCTTCAGAGTCACCTGGAGGACATGTAAAGCTCTGATATCTAGGCCACCTTCAGAATAATGATCCAGTAAATCTGGACTGGGGCCTGCAAGGCTGCACGTCTAACAAGTTCCCAGGTGACGCTGATGCCGCTGGTCTGTGGCAGCTCAGTAGCTCCATCTGGTCTCCAGATAAGCTTGGTCACCCACTGGTTCCTCTCACTAAAATGAAGTAGGGGCTAGACTTCCATCTCTCGGTACATAAATTGTTTGTCAATTGATATATTAATTAACCTGTGGCTACAATAAAGGGTTTCCTGATAACTTGGTTGGTAAAGAATCCACCTGCAATGCAAGAACTTTAAAAAATGGTTTCAATGACAGTAAAGTGGGCCAAAACAAAAGATACAAGATTTGCATCAGTGTTACACATCTAAAAAATGTGCGGCTTATCCATGGCTAGCAAATTTTTATTTTTAACATGAACAAATGCAGTCAAACATATCTGGCAAATGTAAGAAAAAAGTCAGATGTCAGAGGATAAGACATTTCACATGATGAAATCTGGAACAAAACCAGTGTTGATAACATTGCCACTGGCTACTGAGAAGCTGAAAATCTCAAATTCATGAGGGACAAGTCCCTTGTTTCTTCCTCCATCATGTCTTTCTATGCTTGACAGCTGTGCGATGAAGTAAGAGCCAATTAACAATTGTAAACCAGGGGGCAGTCCCAAGACAGCAGAGGAATAGGACGGGGAGACCACTTACTTCCGGCACAAATTCATCAAAAGATCATTTGAATGCTGAGCAACTTCCACAAAACAACTTCTGAATGCTGGCGGAGGACACCAAGCACCCAGAAAGGCAGCCCAATCTCTTCGAAAGGAGGTAGGACAAATTGTAAAAGACAAAAACTGAAACAAAGATTTAGGGACTGAGACCCATCCTGGGGAGGGAGTCAGCAAAGAGGAGAAGTCTCCACACAGTAGGAAACCCTCGCACAGGTGTGTCTGTGGGGAGCTCTGGAATCTCAGAGGGCAACATAACCAGGAGGAAAACAAACAAACCCACAGAATATGCACCTAACCACAACTGCCAGTGGAGAAGTGGCCCAGACACTTGGGTCCACCACCAGTGAGTGGGGGGCTGGGCAGGGAGGCACAGGCTGCATAACTGGTCCCTAGGGTAAGGACCAGGCTTGAATGCCCTGAGGACAATCTGAGGGAGCTAATGTGAGACAGAAACCCAAACCGTGGGATCGCCACGAGAGACACACAAAAAGACCTTTCTCACGAGAGGCTCTGTCGGCACCCCTGTCATGCTCACAGATCAAAGCATTGAGCAAATAGCAAAGGAGAGCAAGCCAGCTGCCCTATAGGGCCCTCCCTCCCTGGAGGCAGAGAGGCAGGCAACAGATAGCCAGAGCTGCAAAGCAAGGGGCTGCTGCAATCTTGGCCCCAGAGGTCACATCTCCCACCAAACTGTGAGCAGACTCCCAGTTGCTGACCTCGTCTTCTTGGGGTCCTAGATGGTTGACATCTGCCAGGAGTATCACAGCCTGAGATCAGCTCCCCAGAGGAGACATGCGGCACACCTGGAGCTGCGCTCTTGTGGAAACTGAGTGGCGGGGACCAGGCAGGTTAGTAAGATGCACGGCCCACCAAGCACCCGGTCGCCTGAGCTGCTCGGACCTGGGAAGCGCTCAAAACACACAGCCTATCTGGGTCTGTGCCCTGTGGAGCACCTGAGAACCTGAGCAGCTTAGACCTGGGAAGTGCACGAAACACAGGCCCCACTTGGCACTTGGGACAGTGCCCTTGCAGAGCACCCTGGAGACGGATCAGTCTAGACCTGGGGAGCACATGCTGCCTTGGACTGTGGCTAACCCAGTGTGCTCCATCCACTGCCAGCACTCATGCCTGCAGTATTTGTTTGCAGTGTCCCTCCTCTCCACAACACAACTGAACAAGTGAGCCTAAATAAGTGGCCACCTTTGCCCCCTCCTTGGCCCCCTCGCTTCCAGGGCAGAAATTAGACACTGAAGAGACTTGCAGAGGAAGCCAAAATAAAAGAAGAAGTGGGAACTGCTTTGGAAGTATCAGGTACAACAGATTGAAACCCTGCATTGAATACTGGAGACATTTGAGGGCGCCTATAGACCTTGAGAAAAAGTACAAGCTAGAACAAGGGATGATCTGACACTGAACAGACCCCACAATGCCCAGATATATTTTTACTGAAATGCCTAGATATATTTTTACTGTTATCACTTTAAAATTTTTGTTAGTTCTTTATTACTCCTTTAACTTTCATTTTTATAGGCTACTACTGTTTCCCCTCTCCCAAACCCCCATTTTTTTAGAAAACAAATTCCATAGTTTTTTATTACTGTGATTGATTATGTTTTGTATTTTTTATATTTTATTTTTGAGAGTCTAACCTCTCTTTCAGGTTTCTAATCTTTGCTTTTCGATATTTGTTATCAATTTTGTACCTCTAAGAATCTAATCTTCAGTATCCAGTTTCACTTAAAGATCTGATTACTGGCTTGACTGCTCTCTCCCTTTTCTCTTCCAGGTCACCTCTATCGCCTTCCTCTTTCTTCTCTTCTATATATAACCCTGTGAAATCTCCCTGGGTGTTCCAGGCTGTGGAGAGCACTTAGGATTTAGATTAATGGCTAGAATGTTCTCTCCCCTTTTGACTCTCCCTTTTCTCCTCCTGGTCACCTTTATCTCCCTCCTCCCTCTTCTCTTCTCTGTATAACTCTGTGAATCTCTCGGGTGTTTCTGGCTGTGGAGAATTGTTTCATCAAGAAACCTAGGGGTTTTATCTTCTATGCTGTGTAGATGGAGAAGTCTTTAGGCTACTGTAAGACAGGGACCAAAAGCCAGAGGCAGGAGGCTTAACTCCAAAACTTTAGAACATCAGAGAATGCCTGACTCCAGAGAACATTAACAGACAAGAGCTCACCCAAAGTCTCCACACCTACACTGAAACCAAGCTCTACCCAAGAGCTAACAAGATCCAGTGCAGGACACACCACAATAATTTTCCAGAAAAACAGGGACCAACCTTGAACATTAAAAGATGGGCTGCCCAAAGCCATGCTAAACCCATAGACATCCCAGAACTGACTACTGGACACTTCATTGCACTCCAGAGAGAAGACATCCAGTTCCACCCACCAGAACACAGACACAAGCTCCCCTCAACCAGGAAACCTTGACAAGCCATTAGTCCAACCCCACCTACAGGGAGAAGACTCCACAACTAAGAGGAACCACGAACTTTCAGCTTGGAGAAAGGGCACCCCAAACACAGCAATCTAAACAAAATGAAAAGGCAGAGAACTATTCAGCAGGTGAAGGAACATGCTAAAAACCCACCAAACCAAACCAAAGAGCAGGAGATGACCTGAAAAAGTACTCAGAATAAGGACAGTAAAGATGATCCAAAATCTTGAAAAAAAAAAATGGAGCTACAGATACATAGACTAGAGGCAAGGATCGAGAAAATGCAAGAAATGTTTAACTAAGGACTTAGAAGAAATAAAGAAAAATCAACTAGTAATGAATAATGCAGTAATTGAGATCAAAAGCACTCTGGAGGGAACCAACAGTAGAATAACTGAGGCAGAAGAGAAGATAGGTGAGGTGGAAGACAGAATGGTGGAAATAAATGAAGCACAGAGGAAAAAAAGAAAAAAAAATTAAATGAGAACAACCTCAGAGACCTCTGGGACAAAGGTAAATGCCCCAGCATTCGAATCATAGGTGTCCCACAAGAAGAAGACAAAAAGAAAACACATGAGAAAAT
>CAKJTW010000348.1:0-102875 GCA_917880005.1 Nanger dama | reverse complement strand
TTAGGGCTGTGGTTGGGGTTGCGGTTAGGGTTAAGGTTGGGGGTTAGGTTTAGGGTTGGGGTTAGGAGTTAGGGTTGGGGTTGGGGTTAGGGTTAGGGTTAGGTTTTGGTTAGGATTAGGTTTGGGTGTTGGGGTTGGGGTTAGGTTTAGGGTTAGGATTAGGGTTAGGATTTAGATTTATTTTAGGGTTAGGATTATGGGTTAGGGTTAGTGTTAGGTTTGGGGGTTTAGGGTTAGTGTTAGTGTTAGGGTCAAGGCTTAGGGATGCCGGTTGGGGTTAGGGTTAGGGTTAGTGTTGGGGTTAGTACAGGGTTGGGGTTGGGTTTAGGTTAGTTTTAGGGTTAGGGTTAGTGTTAAGCTTAGGGTTTGCATTAGGGTTAGGGTTAGGGTTTAGGGTTAGGATTAGGTTTAGGGTTAGTGTTAAGTTTAGGGTAGGGCTAGGTCTGGGGTTAGGGTTAGGGTTAGGGTTGGTTTTGGTTAGGTGTAGGTGTAGGGGTAGGGTTACGGTTAGGGTTACGGTTAGGGGTTAGGGTTAGTATTAGGGTTAGGGGTAGTGGTATGGGGATGGTTTGGGATCAGTGTTAAGGTTAGTGCTATGGTTGGGTTTGGTTTGTTGTTAGGGTTTAGGGTTAGGGTTAGGGTTAGGGTTAGGATTAGGGCTAGGAGATAGGGTTAGTGCTAGGGCTATTGCTGGGGCTATGGCTGGGGCTTAGACTAGGGTTAGGGTTAGGGTTAGAATTTTGGGTTGGGGTATGGTTTGGGTTACGATTAGTGTTAGGGGTTAGGGTTGGGGTTAGGGTTAGCGGTTAGGGGTTTAGGGGTTCGGGTAGGGAATGGGTTGAAGTTAGTGTTGGGCTTAGGGTTTGCTCACGTTTAGGGTTAGGGTTAGGGTTTAGGGTTCAGGGTTAGAGTTAGGTTTGGGTTTAGGGTTGGGGATGGAGATAGGGTTAGGGTTCAGAGTTAAGGTTAGGGGTAGGTTTAGGGTTAGGGATTAGGGTTAGGGGTAGGGGTATGGGTTGGGGGTTAGGGTTAGGTTACCATTGTGTTAGGGTTAGGGCTAGGGCTAGGATTGGGTTCAGGAATAGTGCCCGAGCTGGGACTACGGCTAGGTGCAGGGGTTAGGGTTTAGGGTTAGTGTTAGGTTTGGTGCTTAATTTTGGGGTTGGGGTTAGGATTAGGGATAGTGTTAGGGTTGGGTTGGTGTTGGGGTTTTGGGTTGGGGTTAGGGGTTAGGTGTTAGGGTTTAGGGTTAGGGTCAGGGTTAGGTTTAGTGGTTAGTGTTAGGGTTAGGGTTAGGATTGGGGGTTGGGGTTAGGGTTAGGGGTAGGTTTAGGGGTTGGGGTTAGGGTTAGGGTTAGTGTTGGGGTTTTGGGGTTAGGGTTAAGGTTTAGGGTTGGGGTTAGAGTTGGGGTTTGGGGTTTGGGGATAGGGTTAGGGTTGGGTTAGGGTTGGAGTTGGAGCTTACGGTTGGGGTTGGTGTTATAGGGTTCAGGCTTTAGGTTTAGGGTTAGCGTTAAAGTTAGGGTGGAGTTTTGGGGTTGGGTTAGCATTAGGGTTAGGGTTAGGGCTAGGGGTAGGGATATGGTTGGGGCTAAGGCTAAGGCTTGGGTTGGGGGTGGGGGTTAGGGTTAGGGTTAGGGATAGGGTTGGGGTAAGGGTTGGGGTTTGATTGGGGTTAGGGTTAGGGTTTAGGTTTAGGGTTGGGGTTAGGGTTTGGGTTAGGTTTAGGCTGGGTTGGGGTTAGGCGGTAGGGTTGGGGGTGTGGCTAGTGTTAGGTTTAGGGATAGGGTTAGGGTTGTGTAGTGTTAGGGTTAGGGTTAGAGTTTAGGGTTAAGGTTAGGGTTAGGGGTTAGGGTTTAGGGTTTAGGGTTAGGGTTAGTATTAGGGTTAGTGTAGGGTTGGGGTTGGGGTTAGGGTTGTCAGGATCAGGGACAGGGTCAGGGGTCAGAGTCAGTGTCGGGGTTTAGTGTTAGGATTAGCGTTAGGGTTGGGGTTGGGTTTAAAATTGGGGTTAGGGTTAGTGTTGGGGTTGGGGTTAGGATTAGATTTGGGGTTGGGGGTTAGGGGTTAGGGTTAGGTTGGGGTTGGGGTTAGGGTTGGGGTTGTGGTTGGGATTAGGGGTAAGATTAGGGTTGGGGTTAGGGTTAGGGTCAGGATCAGGGACAGGGTCAGGGTCAGAGTCAGTGTCAGAGTTTGGGGTTAGATTTAGCGTAGGGTTAGGGTTAGGTTTAAAATTAGAGGTTAGGGTTAGTGTTAGGGTTAGGGTTAGGATTACATTTGGGGGTTAGGGGTTAGGGTTAGGGTTGGGGGTGGGGATCAGGGACAGGGTCAGGGGTCAGAGTTAGTGTCGGGGTTTAGTGTTGGGATTAGTGTTGGGGTTAGGGTTAAGTTTAAAATTAGGGGTTGAGTGTTAGTTTTAGGGTTAGAGTTAGGATTAGATTTGGGGTTAGGGGTTAGTGTTAGGGTTAGGGTTATGGTTAGTGTTGGGGTTGGGGTTAGGGCTGTGGTTGGGGTTGCGGTTAGGGTTAGGTTGGGTTAGGTTTAGGGTTTGGGGTTAGGTTAGGGTTGGGGTTGGTGTTAGGGTTAGGGTTAGGTTTTTGGTGGGATTAGGTTTGGGTGTTGGAGTTAGGGTTAGGTTTAAAGTTAGGATTAGGGTTGGGATTTAGATTTATTGTGGGTTAGGATTATGGTTAGGGTTAGTGTTGGGTTTTAGGGTTTAGGATTAGTGTTAGTGTTAGGATCAAGGCTAAGGATAGGGTTGGGGCTGGGGTTAGGGTTAGTGTTGGGGTTAATATCAAGGTTGGGGTTGGGTTTGGGTTAGTTTTAGGGTTAGGGTTAGTGTTAGGCTTAGGGTTTGGATTAGGGTTAGGGTTAGGGTTTAGGGTTAGGATTAGGTTTGGGGTTAGGTTTAAGTTTAGGGGTAAGGGCTAGGTCTGGGGTTGGGGTTAGGGTTGGGGTTGGATTTGGTTGGGTGTAAGTGTGAGAAGTAGGGTTACGGTTGGGGTTCCGGTTAGGGGTTAGGGTTAGTATTAGGGTTGGGGGTAGTGGTATGGGGGTGGTTTGGGATCAGTGTTAAGGTTAGTGCTATGGTTGGGTTTGGTTTGTTGTTAGGGTTAGAATTAGAGTTAGTGTTAGGGGTTGGGATTAGGGCTAGAGATAGGGTTAGTGCTGGGGCTATTGCTGAGGGCTATGGCTGGGGCTTAGACTAGGGTTAGGGTTAGGGTTAGAATTTTGGGTTGGGGTATGGTTTAGGTTTATGATTAGTGTTAGGGGTTAGGGTTAGAGTTAGGGTTAAGTTTAGGGTTTGGGGGTAGGGGTACGGGTAGGGGAATGGGTTGTAATTAGGGTTAAGGTTAAGGTTTGGTTACGGTTAGGGATAGGGTTAAGGTTTATGGTTTAGGGTTAGTGTTAGGTTTGGGTTTAGTGTTGGGGATGGAGTTAGGGTTAGGGTTCAGAGTTAAGGTTAGGGTTAGATTTAGGGTTAGAGATTAGGGATAGGGGTAGGGGTATGGGTTGGGGGTTATGTTTAGGGTTAGCATTGTGTTAGGGTTGGGGCTAGAGCTAGGATTAGGTTCAGAAATAATGCCAGATCTGGGGCTACAGCTAGGTGTGGGGTTTGGGTTTAGGATTAGTTTTAAGTTTGGGGTTTAATGTTAGGGTAAGGTTAGGGATAGGGTTAGGGTTGGGTTAGGGTTGGGGTTTCGGGTTAGGGTTGGGGTTAGGTGTAGGGTTTATGGTTAGGGTCAGGGTTAGGTTTGGTGGTTAGTGTTAGGGTTAGTGTTAGGATTAGGGGTTAGGGTTAAGGTTAGGGGTAGGTTTAGGGGTTGTGGTTAGCGTTGGCGTTATGTTTTAGGGTTAGTATTCGTGTTGTTTTGGGGTTAGGTTTAAAGTTTAGGGTTAGGGTTAGGGTTTAGGGTTGCAGGATGGGGTTTGGGTTGGGTTGGGGTTAGGGTTATAGCTTACGTTTGGGGTTAGTGTTAGGATTCAGGGGTTTGGGTTGGGATTAGGGTTAAAGTTAGGGTTAGGTTTAGGGTTGGGTTAGCGTTATGTTTAGGGTTAGGGCTAGGGCTGGGGCTTGGGTTGGGGCTAGAGTTACGGTTAGGGTTAGGGTTAGGGTTAAGGTTAGGGGTTAGGGTTGGATTAGGATTAGGTTTGGGGTTAGGGTTTGGTGTTAGGATTTGGGTTTAGTTTTAGGGTTAGGGTTGGGGTTAGGGGTAAGGTTAGGGGTTGTGGTTAGTGTTAGGTTTAGGGATAGTGTTAGATTTGGTTTAGTGTTAGGGTTAGGTTTAGTGTTTAGTGTTAGGGTTAGGGTTAGGGTTAGGGTTTAGGGTTTAGGGATAGGGTTCGGTTTAACGTTGGGGTTATTGTTAGGAGTGGGGTACGGATAGGGGTGGTGGTGAAGGTTAGGATTAGTGTTGAGGTTAGGGTTGTGTTAGGGTTAGGGTTAGGGTATGTAGATGGGTAGTAGTAGGTTTAGGGTTAGGGTTAGACGAGTTAGGGTTAAGATTAGGGTTAGGGTTACAGTTAGGGTTAGGGTTAGGGTTAGGGTTATGGGTAGGTTTCGGGTTAGGGTTAGGGTTAGTGTTAGGGTTTAAGTTTAGGGTTAGCGTTTGGTTTGGGTTAGGTGTTAGGTTTATGGTTAGGTGTTAGGATTAGGGATAGGGGTAGAATATGGGTAGAGGCATTGGTTGGGGTTAGGTATAGGGTTAGGATCGTGTTAGTGTTGGGGTTTAGGGTTTAGGGTTACGGTTTGTTGTTAGAGTTAGTGTTAGGGCTAGGGATAGGGTTTGGGCTGGGGCTGGGGCTACAGTTGGGGTTTTGTTTGGGGCTAGGGTTAAGGTTAGGGTTAGGATTAGGGTTGGGGTTTAGGGTTAGTGTTAGGGGTTGGCGGTTAGGGTTAGGGTTAGGGTTGGGGTTGGGTTAAAGTTAGGGTTAGGGTTAGGGTTAGAGTTAGGGTTTAGAGTTTAGGGGCGGGATATGGTTAGGGTTAGTGCTAGGTTTGGGTCTAGGACTAGGGCTAGGGGTTAGGGTTGGGCTAGGGTTAGGGTTAGGGATAGGGTCGGTGAGTTTTAGGGTTAGCGTTAGGGGTTAGGTGAAGGGTTTGGGTTTCGGTTTAAGTTTAGGGTTAGGGGTAGGTGTAGGGGTGGGTTAGGTTTAGGGTGAAGGTAGAGTTAAAGGTATGTGTGGGTTAGGGTTAGGGTTAGGGTTAGGTTTGGGATTAAGGTTAGCGTTACTCTTAGGTTTATTGTTATAGAGGGTTATGTTTAGGGTTAGAGTTATAATAGGTTTAGGGCTAGGGTTACGGTTAGGTTTAGGGGTTGTGGTTAGTGTTAGGGTTAGGGTTAGAGTTAGGGTTGGGTTAGGGTTAAAGTAAGGGTTAGTGTTAGTGTTAGGGTTAGGGTTAGGTTTATGGTTTAGGATTTAGGGATAGGGTTATGGTTAGGTGTAGGGGAAGGGGTGCATGTCGGTTTAGGGGTTGTGGTTAGGGTTAGGGATAAGGTTACGGTTGGGTTAGGGGTAGGAGTAGAGTAGGGTTAGGGTTAGATTTAGACCAGTTAGGGTTAGGGATAGGGTTAGCGGTTAGGGTTAGGGGTGGAGGGTATAGTGTTAGGGTTAGGGTTAGGTTTAGTGTTAGGGCTAGGATTTGAGTTAGGGTTAGGGGATAGGGTTAGGATTAGGTTTAGGGGTTAGTTTTAGGGTTAGGTTTAGGGTTAAGGTTTGGGTTATGGGTTTGGTTAGGGTTAGGGTTGGGGTTAGGGGTTGGGGCTAGTGTTAGGGTTAGGGGTTAGGGTTAGGGTTAGGGTTAGGGTTAGCATTACGGTTAGGGGTTTTGGTTAGGGTTAGGGTTAGGGGTTAGGGTTAGGGATAGGGCTGGGTGAGTTTAAGTGTTAGCTTTGGGGTTAGGGTTGGGGTTCGGTTGGGGTTAAGTTTAGGGTTAGGGGTAGGAGTAGGTTTGGGTTAGGTTTAGGGTTCTGGGTAGGGGTAAGTGTGGGGTTAAATGTATATGTGGGTTGGGGTTAGGGATAGGGATTAGGGTTAGGGTTAGTGGTTAGGTTTAGTGTTGGGGTTGGGGTTAGGATTAGGGTTAGGTTTAGGGTTTGGGGTTGGGGTTAGGGTTAGGGTTACACTTAGGTTTAGGGTAAGAAGAGTTTTGGGTTTGGGGTTAGGGGTTAGGATTAGTGGTTGGGGTTAGGGTTGGGGGTTAGGTTTGGGGTTAGGGTTAGGGTTTGGTTTATGGTTAGGGTTAGGGTTAGGGTGAGGGTTAGGGTTTGGCACTGGGGTTAGGTTTAGGGTTAAGGTTAGTGTTACTAGTTTGTTTTATTGTTATGGGGTGTTAGGTTTGGGGTTAGGGTTAGAATAGGGTTAGGGTTAGGGTTAGGTTTAGGGGTTGTGGTTAGTGTTGGGGTTAGGGTTAGTGTTAGGGTTGGGTTAGGGTTAAGGTGAGGGTTTGGTAAGGGTTTGGGTTAGGACTAAGGTAAGGTTATGGTTTAGGTTTTAGGGATAGGGTTATTGTTAGGGTTAGGGGGTAGGGTTGCAGGTAGGTTTAGGGGTTGTGGTTGGGGTTTGGGATTGGGTTACAGTTGGGTTAGGGGTAAGGATAGGGGTTGGGTTAGGGTTAGACGAGTTAGGGTTAGGGTTAGCAGTTAGGGTTAGGGTTAGGGTTTGGTGTTAGGGTTAGGTTTAGTTTTAGTGTTAGGGCTAGGGTTTGAGTTGGGGTTAGGGGCTAGGGTTAGGTATGGGTTTAGGGGTTAGGGTTAGGTTTATGGATGGGGGTAGGGGTAGGGTGTGAGGGTTAGGGTTGGGTTAGGGTTAGGATTAGGGTTGGGTTAGGTTTAGGGTTAGGGTTAGGGTTGGGGTTAGCATTACTATTGGTTTAGGGTTAGAAGAGTTTTATGGTTAGGGGTTAGGGTTGGGGTTAGGATTTAGTGTTAGTTGTGGGGTTAGGTTTATGGTTGGGGTTAGTGTTGGGTTTTGGGATTTAGGATTAGTGTTAGTGTTAGGGTTAGGGCTAGGGAGAGGATTAGGTCGGGGTTAGCGGTTAGTGTTAGGGTTATTATTAGGGTTAGGGTTAGGGTTTAGGTTAGTGTTAGGGTTAGGGTTAGGGTTACCCTTAGGGGTTGGGGTTGGGTTTAGGGTTAGGGTTGGGGTTAGGGTTAGGGTTAGGGTTAGGGTTAGGGTCGGTCGGGGGGTTAGGGTTAGGTTCGGGGTTTAGGTTAGGTTAGGGTTGGGGTTGGGGTTAGGGTTAGGGTTGGGGGTTAGGGTTAGTGGGGTTAGGGTTGGGTTTGGTTTGGGGTTAGGGGTTAGGGTTAGGGTTAGGGTTACCGTTAGTGTTGGTTTGGGGTTAGGGCGGGTTTATGGTTAGGGTTAGGGTTAGGGTTAGGATTTAGGGTTAGTGTAGGTTAGGTTTGGGGTTGGGGTTAGTGTTAGGTTTTGGGTTTTAGGATTAGTGTTGGTGTTAGGGTTAGGGCTAGCGAAAGTTAGGTTAGGGTTAGGTTAGTTGGGTTATTATTATTAGGTTAGGATTAGGGTTAGGGTTAGTGTTAGGTTTTACCCTTAGGGTTTGGTTAGTGTTAGGGTTAGGGTCAGGCTGGGTTACGGTTGGGGTTAGGGTTAGGGTTAGTGTTAGGGTTAACGGTTAGGGTTAGGTTTGGGTTAGTGGGGTTAGGGTTGGGGTTACGGTTAGGGTTGGGGTTAGGGTTAGGTTGGGTTTAGGGTTAGGGGTAGGTTTAGGGTTAGGGTTAAGGTTGGGGTAAGGGCTAGGCCTGGGGTTGGGGTTAGGGTTTGGGTTGGGGTTAGGTGTAAGTGTAGGGGTAGGTTTAGGGTTAGGGTTACAGTTAGGGGTTGGGGTTAGTATTAGGGTTAGGGGTAGTGGTATGGGGATGGGTTGGGGTCAGGGTTAAGGTTAGTGCTATTGTTGGGTTTGGTTTGCTGTTGGGGTTAGGGTTAGGGTTAGTGTTAGTGTTGGGGTTGGGGCTAGTGATACGGTTGGGACTAGGGCTATTGCTGGGGCTATGGCTGGGGCTTAGACTACGGTTAGGGTTAGGGTTAGAGTTTTGGGTTGGGGTATGGTTTGGGGTTATGGTTAGTGTTAGGGGTTGGGGTTAGGTTTAGAGTTATCGGTTGGGGGTAGGGGTACGGGTAGGGAAATGGGTTGAAGTTAGTGTTGGGATTAGGGTTTGTTTACGTTTAGGGATAGGGTTAGGGTTTATGGTTCAGGGTTAGAGTTGGGTTTGGGTTTAGGGTTGGGGATGGAGATAGGGTTAGGGTTCAGAGTTAAGGTTAGGGTTAGATTTAGGGTTAGGGATTAGGGATAGGGGTAGGGGTATGAGTTGGGGTTAGGTTTAGGGTTAGCATTGTGTTAGGGTTAGGGCTAGGGCTAGGATTAGGTTCAGAAATAGTGCCAGAGCTGGGACTACGGCTAGGTGTGGGGTTAGGGTTTAGGGTTAGTGTTAGGTTTAGTGTTTAATTTTAGGGTTAGGGTTAGGGTTAGGGATAGAGTTAGGGTTGGGTTAGTGTTAGGGTTTCGGGTTGGGGTTAGGGTTAGGTGTGGGGTTTATGGTTATGGTCAGGGTTAGGTTTGGTGGTTAGTGTTAGGGTTAGTGTTAGGATTAGGGGTTAGGGTTAAGGTTAGGGGTAGGTTTAGGGGTTGTGGTTAGGGTTAGGGTTAGTGTTGGTGTTGTTTTACGGTTGGGTTTAATGTTTAGGGTTTAGGGTTAGCGTTGGGGTTTAGGGTTTCGGGATAGGGTTAGGTTTGGGTTAAGGTTAGAGTTATAGCTTACGTTTGGGGTTAGTGTTAGAGTTCAGGGTTTAGGTTTGGGATTAGGGTTAAAGTTAGGGTAAGGTTTAGGGTTGGGTTAGCATTATGGTTAGGGTTAGGGCTAGGGCTAGGGATATGGTTGGGGCTAAGGCTAAGGCTTGGGCTAGGGCTAGGGTTACGGTTAGGGTTAGGGATAGAGTTGGGGTAAGGGTTAGGGTTTGATTAGGATTAGGGTTAGTGTTTGGGTTTAGGGTTAGGGTTAGTGTTTGGATTTGGGTTTGGGTATAGGGTTAGGGTTAGGGTTAGAGGTAAGGTTAGGGGTTGTGGTTAGTGTTAGGTTTAGGGATAGGGTTAGGTTTGTGTTAGTGTTAGGGTTAGGGTTAGAGTTTAGTGTTAAGGTTAGGGTTAGGGTTAGGGTTTAGGGTTTAGGGTTAGGGTTATTATTAGGGTTAGTGTTAGGGCTAGGGCTAGGGTTGGGGTTATGGTTGGGGCTTCGGGTTAAGTTTAGGGTTGGGGTTTAGGGTTAGTGTTGGGGTTTGGGGTTTAGGGTTAGGGTCAGGGTTGGGTTGAGGTTAGGGTTAGCATTACGGTTAGCGGTTGGGGTTAGAAGTTAGGGTTAGGGTTAGGTCTTAGTGTTAGGGTTAGGGTTAGGTTTAGTATTAGGGCTACGGTTTGACTTTGGGTTAGGGGTTAGGGTTAGGTGTGGGTTTAGGGGTTAGGGTTAGGGATAGGTGTGGGTGTGCGGTTAAAGGTATGTGAGGGTTAGGGATGGGGTTAGGGTTAGGGTTAGTTTTGGGTTAGGGTTAGGATTAGGTTTGGGTTGGGGTTGGGGTTATGGTCAGGATCAGGGACAGGGTCAGGGTCAGAGTCAGTGTCAGGGTTTAGTGTTAGGATTAGCGTTAGGGTTAGGGTTGGGTTTAAAATTAGGGGTTAGGGTTAGTGTTAGGGTTAGGGTTAGGATTAGATTTAGGGTTAGGGGTTAGGGTTAGGGTTAGGGTTGGGGTTGGGTTTGGGGTTAGGTGTAAGGTTAGGGTTAGGGTTAGGGTTAGGGTCAGGATCAGGGACAGGGTCAGGGTCAGAGTCAGTGTCAGGGTTTAGGGTTAGGTTTAGCGTTAGGGTTAGGGTTAGTTTTAGGGTTAGGGTTAGGATTAGATTTAGGGTTGGGGGTTGGGGTTAGGGTTAGGGTTATGGTTAGTGTTGGGGCTGGGGTTAGGGTTGGGGTTGGGGTTGGGGTTAGGTTTGGGGTTGGGGTTGGGGTTAGGGTTAAGGTTAGGGTTAGAGTTATAGCTTACGTTTAGGATTAGTGTTAGAATTCTGGGTTTAGGTTGAGGATTAGGGTTAAAGTTAGGGTTAGGTTTAGGGTTGGGTTAGCGTTATGTTTAGGGTTAGGGCTCTGGGATATGTTAGGGCTAGGGCTGGGGCTTGGGTTGGGGCTAGGGTTACGGTTGGGGTTAGGGATAAAGTTAAGGTAAGGGTTAGGGTTGGATTAGGGTTAGGTTTGGGGTTAGGGTTAGTGTTGGGATTTAGGTTTTGTTTTAGGGTTGGGGTTAGGGTTAGAGGTAAGGTTAGGGGTTGTGGTTAGTGTTAGGTTTAGGGATAGGGTTAGTTTTGGTTTAGTGTTAGGTTTAGGTTTGGTGTTTAGTGTTAAGTTTAGTGTTAGGGTTAGGGTTTAGAGCTTAGGGATAGGGTTCGGTTTAACATTGAGGTTAGTGTTAGGAGTAGGGGTACGGATAGGGGTGGTGGTGAAGGTTAGGATTAGTTTTGAGGTTAGGGTTGTGTTAGAGTTAGGGGTAAGGGTATGTAGATGGGTAGTAGTAGGTTTAGGGTTAGGGTTAGACGAGTTAGGGTTACGATTAGGGTTAGGGTTACAGTTAGGGTTAGGGTTAGGGTTAGGGTTAGCGTTAGGGTTTAGGGTTAGGGGTTAGGGGTTAGGGTTAGTGTTAGGGTTGTGGGGTTGGGGTTAGGGTTGGGGTTGGGTTTAGGTTTGGGGTTGGCATTAAGGTTAGGATTGGGGTTAGGATTAGGGTTAGGTTTGGTGTTAGGGTTAGGTTAAGGGTTAGAGTGAGGGTTAGGTTTTGGTTTAGGTTTAGGATTAGTGTTTAGGGTTACGGTTGGGGTTAGGTTTAGTGTTAGGTTTAGGGTTAGGGTTGGGGTTTAGTGTTAAGGTTAGAGTTAGGATTAAGTTTGGGGTTTAGGGTTAGTGTTAGGGGTTGGGGTTGGGGTTAGGGTCAGGGGTTGGGTTGAGGTTAGGGTTAGGGATAGGGTTTAGTGTTAGGGTTAGGTTTAGGTTTAGTGTTAGGGCTAGGGTTTGAGTTAGGGTTAGGGGTTAGGGTTAGGTGTGGGTTTAGGGGTTATGGTTAGGGTTAGGCATAGGGGTAGGGGCAGGGTTAAAGGTATGTGTGGGTAAGAGTTAGAGTTAGGGTTAGGTTTAGGGTTGGGTTAGGGTTAGGATTAGGGTTAGGGGATAGGGTTAGGATTAGGGTTAAGGGTTAGGGTTATGGTTAGGGATTGGGTTTGGTTTATGGTTAGGGTTAGGGTTAGCGTTACTCTTAGGTTTAGGGTTAGAAGCGGTTTAGGGTTAGGATTAGGGTTTAGGGTTATGGGTTTTGTTAGATTTAGGGTTAGGGTTAGGGGTAGGTTTAGGGTTAAGTTTAGGGTTAGGGTTAGGGTTAGGGTTAGGCTTAGGGTTTAGGATTAGGGTTAGGGTTGGGGTTAGGGTTAAGTTTAGGGTTAGGGTTAGGGTTAGGGTTAGGCTTAGGGTTTAGGATTAGGGTTAGGGTTGGGGTTAGGGTTAGGGGTTGGGGTTAGGGTTGGGTTAGGGTTAGTGTTAGGGTTGGGATTACGGTTGGGGTTGGGGTTGGGGTTGGGATTGTGTTTGGGGTTAGGGTTGTGGTTAGGGTTGGTGTTAGGGTTAAGGTTAGGGATAGGGTTAGGGTTAGGGTTTGGTTTAGGGTTAGGGTTAGGATTAGTGTTTGGTTTAGGGTTAGGTTTAGGGTTAGGGTTAGGTTTCGGGTTAGGGTTTGGTTTAGGGTTAGGTTTAGGGTTAGTGGTTTTGGTTAGGGTTATGGATAGGGTTAGCGGTTAGGGTAAGGGTTAGGGTTTACGGTTAGGGTTAGGGTTAGGTGTTTGGTTAGGGTTAGGGTTAGGGTTACGGTTAGGGTTAGGGATAAGGGTTAGGTTTAGGGTTAGTGTTTAGGGTTAGTGTTAATGTTAGGGTCAGGGTCAGGGTCAGGGTCAGAGTCAGGGTAAGGGTTTAGTGTTCGGTTTGGCATTAGGGTTAGTGTTAGGGTTAGGTTTAGGGTTAGGGGTTTGGTTTAGGTTTAGGATTAGAGTTAGTGGTTTTGGTTAGGGTTAGGGATAGGGTTAGCAGTTAGGGTTAGGGTTAGGGTTAGGGTTTAGGGTTAGCGTAGTGTTGGGGTTTAGGGTTAGGGGTTAAGCATAGGGTTACGTTTAGGGTTAGGGTTGAGGTTGGGATTTGGGTTGGGTTTGGTGTTATTGTTGGGATTAGGGTTGTGGTTGGGGTTGGGATTGTTGTTGGAGTAAGGGTTAGGGTTAGGGTTGCTGTTAGGGTTAGGGTTAGGTTTAGGAGTTAGGATTAGGTTTAGGGTTTAGAATTAGAGTTAGGGTTAATGTTTGGGTTTGGGTCAAGTGTTAGGGATAGGGTTAGGGGTTTGATTACAGTTAGGGTTAGGGTTGGGGTTTGGTTTCAGGTTAGATTTAGAGTTAGGGTTTAGTGTTAGGGTTATGGTTCGGGCTAGGAATAGGTTTGGATTTAGGCCTCGTGCTAGGGATGGGCTAGGGCTGGGGCTAGGGCTAGAGCTTGGGTTACAGTTAGTGATTAGTGTTATGGTTGGGGTTAGAGTTAAGTTTAGGGATAGCGTTGGGGTTTAGGGTTAGGGTTAGGGTTGGGGTTGGGGTTAGGGTTAAGGTTAGGGTTAGGGATTTGGGTTGGGGGTTGGGGTTGGGGTTTAGGGTTGGGGTTAGGGAAAGAGTTTGGGCTTAGGATATGTGTTAGGTTTAAACTTAGGTTTAGGGTTAGAGTGAGGCCTAGAGCAAGTTTTAGGGTAGGTTTAGTGTAGGGTTGGCGTTGGGGTTAAGTTTAGGATTAAGGTTAGCGTTACTATTATGATTAGTGTTATACAGGGTTAGGTTTAGGGTTATGGTTAGAATAGGGTTAGGACTAGGGTTAGGGTAGGTTTAGGGACTGTGGTTAGTGTTAGGGTTAGAGTTAGTGTTAGGGTTGGGTTAGGGTTAAGGTAAGGGTTAGTGTTTAGTGTTAGGGTTAGGGTTAGTTTTATGTTTTAGGGTTTAGGGATAGGGTTACGGTTATGGGTAGGGGTAGTGGTGCAGGCAGGTTTAGGGGTTGTGCTTAGGGTTAGGGATAAGGATATGTTTGGGTTAGGGGTAGGGGTAGAGGTAGGGTTAGGGTTGAGGCTTAGATGAGTTAGAGTTAGGGTTAGGGTTAGCGTTAGGGTTAGGGGTTTTAGTTAGGGTAAGGGTTAGGGGTTAGGATTAGGGTTAGGGGTTAGGGTTAGGTTTGGGATTAGGTGTTAGGTTTAGGGTTAGGTTTAGCTTTGGGGTTATGGTTAGGGTTATTGTTGGGGTTTAGGGTTAGAGTTAGTGTTAGGGTTAGGGTTAGGGTTAGGGTCACGGTCAGGGTCAGGCTCAGGGTCAGAGTCAGGATCAGGGTTTAGGGTTAGATTTAGCATAAGTGTTAGCATTAGGGTTAGGGTTAGGGTTAGCTAGGGTTAGGGTTAGGGTTAGGGTTAGTGGTTAGGGTTAGTGTTGGGGTTAGGTTAGGGTTAGGTTTGGGGTTAGGGTTAGGGTTGGGGTAAGGGTTGGCATTAGGGTTAGGGTTAGGTTTAGGATTTAGGATTATTTTACGGTTGGGGTTACGGTTAGGGTTAGTGTTAGATTTTAGTGTTTAGGGTTAGAGTTAGGGTTAGGGTTGGGGTTGGGGTTGGGGTTTGGGTTAGGTTTGAGGTTGCGGTTAGCTTTGGGATTGGGGTTGGGTTTATGGTTGGGATTGTGCTTCTGTTTAGGGTTGAGGTTGATTTTAGGGTTAGGGTTGTTGTTAGGGTTAGGGTTAGGGTTTGGGTTGGGATTAGGGTTAGGGTTGGGGTTGGGGTTAGGGTTAGGGTTGGGGGTTAGGATTAGGGTTAGGGTTGGTGTTAGGGTTAGGGTTAGGGTTTGGTTTAGGGTTAGGGTTAGGGTTACCGTTAGGGTTTGTTTTAGGGTTAGGGTTAGGTTTAGGGTTAGGGTTTGATTTATTGTTAGGGTTAGAGTTAGGGTTTTGGTTAGGGTTAAGGATAGGGTTAGTGGTTAGGGTTAGGGTTTGGGTTAGGGTTTAGGGTTAGCGTTATGCTTAGGGTTAGGGTTAGGGTTAGGGTTTAGTGTTAGCGTTAGGGTTAGCATTAGCGTTAGGGTAAGGGTTACCATTAGGGTTAGGTTTAGGGGTTAGGGATAGGTTTAGGGTTAGGGTTAGGGTTGAGGTCGGGGTTGGGTTGGGGTTGGGTTTAGGGTTGGGATTGGGGTTGGGTTAGGGTTGGGATTGTGGTTGGGGTTATGGTTGGGGTTGGGTTAGGGTTAGGGATAGGGTTAGGGTTGGGGCTAGGGTTAGGGTTAGGTTTGCTGTTACGGTTAGGGTTAGGTTTAGGGGTTAGTTTTAGAGTTACGGTTTAGGGTAAGGGTTAGTGTTAGGGTTAGGGTTAGGGTTAGGATTTGGTGTAGTGTTAGGGTTAGTGTTAGGGGTTTGGTTAGTTTTAGGTTTAGGGTTTAGGGTTAGAGTTAGGGTTGGGGCTTAGGGGGTTAGGTTAGGGTTAGGGTTAGGGTTTAGGGGTTTAGGATTAGGGTTAGGGTTAGTGTTAGGGTTTAGGGTTAGGGTTAGGTTTAGTGTTAGGATTTAGGGTTAGCGTAACGGTTAGAGTTAGTGTTAGGGTTAGGTTCAGGGTCAGGGTAAGGTTTTAGGGTTAGGGTTAGGGTTAGGGTTGCGGTTAGGGTTAGGATTGGGGTTGGGGTTAGGGTTAGGGTTGGTGTTAGGGTTAGGGTTAGGGTTGGTGTTGGGCTTAGGGTTAGGGTTTAGGGTTAGGGTTAGGGTTAGTGGTAGTGTTATGTTTCGAGCTATGTAGAGGGTTAGGGTTAGGGTTAGGCCTAGGGCTAGGTTTAGGGTAAGTTTAGGGTAGGGTTGGCATGGGGGTTAGGTTTATAGTTAAGTTTAGCGTTACTATTAGGTTTATGGTTATAGAGGGTTAGGGTTAGGGTCAGGGTCAGTGTCAGGGTTTAGGGTTAGGGTTAGCGTTAGTGTTAGTGTTAGGATTATGGTTAGCGTTAGGGTTAGTGTTAGGCTTAGGGTTAAGTGTTAGGGTTAGTGTTAGGGTTAGGGGTTGAGGGTTAGGGGTTAGGGGATAGGGTTAGGTTTAGGGTTAGGGTTAGGATTATTGGTTAGGAATAGGTTTAGGGGTTACGGTTGGGTTTAGGGGTTAGGGTTAGGGTTAGGGTTGGGGTTAGGGTTAGGGTTAGGGTTAGCATTAGTCTTAGGTTTTGGGTTAGAAGAGGTTTAGGGTTATGTTTAGGGTTAGGGTTAGTACTTAGGTTTGGGGCTAAGGATAGGGTTGGGGTTGTGGTTGGGTTTGGGGTTGGGGTTAGGGTTGGGATTGGGGTTGGTGTTAGGGTTAGGGTTAGGGTTTAGGATTAGGGTTAGGGTTAGCTTTAGGATTAGTGTTGGGGTTGGGGTTAGGGTTGGGGTTGGGATTAGGGTTGGGATTGGGGTTGGGGTTAACGTTAGTGTTGGGATTGGGGTTAAGGTTAGGGTTAGCGTTAGGGTTAGGTTTGGGGTTAGGTTTAAGGTTAGGGTTGGGGTTACGATTAGGGTTATGGTTCGGTTTAGGGTCAGGTCAGGGTCAGGGTCAGGCTTTAGGGTTAGGGTGAGCGTTAGGGTTAGCGTTAGGGCTAGGGATAGGTTTGGGGCTAGGACTAGGGCTAGGGTTTGGATTATGGTTGGGGTTTAGGGTTAAGGTTAGGGTTAGGATTAGGGTTAGATTTTAGGGTTAGTGTTGGGGGTTGGGGTTAGTGTTAGGGTCAGGGTTGGGATAAGGTTAGGGATAAGGTTAAGGTTAGTGTTTAGAGTTTAGGGGTAGGGTTATGGTTAAGGTTAGTGCTAGGTTTGGGTCAAGGGCTAGTGCTAGGTTTAGGGTTGGTCTAGGGCTAGGGTTGGGGGTTAGGTTTGGGTGAGTTTTAGGGTTAGCGTTAGAAGTAGGGGTAGGGTTGGTATAGGGTTAAGGTTAGGTTTGGGGTAGGGGTAGGGTTGGGTTGGGTTTAGGGTTAGGGGTAGGGGCAGCGGTAGTGTTAAAGGTATGTGTGGGTTAGGGTTAGGGTTGGGCTTAGGGTTAGTATTGGCTTAGGTTTAATGTTAGGGAAAGGGTTGGGTTTGGGGTTTAGGGTTAGGGTTAGGATTAGGGTTTAGGGTTCGGGTTAGGGTTTGGTTTGGGGCTGGGGTTGGGGTTAGGGTTAGCGTTACTCTTGGGTTTAGGGTTAGAAGAGGTTTGGGTTAGTGTTAGGGTTAGGGGTTTAGGTTAGGGTTAGCATTAGGGTTAGGGTTAGGGGTAGATTTGGGGTTAGGGTTAGGGGATGGGTTTAGTGTTAGGGTTAGGGTTAGGGTTTAGGGTTAGGGTTAGTGTTAGGGTTAGGGGTTGGTTTACCGTCAGGGTCACGGTCAGGGTTAGGGTCAGAGTCAGGGTCAGGGCTTAGGGTTAGGTTTAGCGTTAGGGGTAGGGGTTAGGGTTAGTGTTAGGGTTAGGGTTAGCGTTAGGGGTTAGTGTTAGGATTAGGGTTAGGGTAAGGGTTAGGGTTAAGGGTTAGGGTTAATGTTAGTGTTAGGTTAGGTTTAGGGTTGGGGTTAAGTTTAGGGTTCGCGTTAGGGTTAGGGTTTGGGTTAGGGTTAAGGTTAGGGTTAGGATTTAGGGTTATTGTGGGGTTAGGGTTATGGTTAGGTTTAGTGTTAGGTTTTAGGGTTTAGGGTTAGGGTTAGGGGTTTTGGTTAGGATTAGGGTTAGGGTTAGGGGTTTTGGTTGGGGTTAGGGTTAGGGTTTAGGGTTATGGTTAGCATTAGGGTTAGGGTTAGGTTAGGGTTAGGGTTGGGGTTAGTGTTTGGGTTAGGGGTTAGGGTTAGGATTGGTGTTCGGGTTAGGGTTTAGGGTTGGGGTTAGGGTTAGGGTTAGGGTTAGGGTTTGGGTTTAGGGTTACGGCTGGGTTTGGGGTTAGGGTTAGAGTTGGGGCTCGCGTTAGGTTTAGGGTTAGGGTTAGTGTTAGCGGTTAGGGTTAGTGTTAGGGTTAGGGTTAGTGGTTAGGGTTAGTGTTAGGGTTAGTAGTTAGCGATAGGGTTAGGATAAGTGTTAGGGTTGAGGTTGGGGTTAGGGTTGTGGTTGTGGTTAGGGTTGGAGTTGGGGTTGGTGTTAGGGTTGGTATTGTCATTGGTGTTAGGGTTGGGTTTGGGTTTAGGATTAGGGTTGGGGTTAGGGTTAGGGTTAGGTTAGGGTTAGGGTTGGTTGGGTTTAGGGTTGGTGTTGGGTTAGTGTTAGGGTTAGGGGGTTAGGGATAGTGTTAAGTTTAGGGGTTAGGGTTAGGGCTACGGTTTAGGGTTAGTGTTGGGGTTTGGGTTAGTGTTAGGCTTTGGGTTAGGGGTTAGGGTTAGGGTTAGGGGTTTTGATTAGGGTTAGGGTTAGTGTTTGGTTTAGGGTTAGGTTTAGGGTTAAGGTTATGGTTAGTGTTAGGGTTATGGTTCAGGCTAGGGATAGGTTTAGGATTAGGGCTAGTGCTAGGGTTGGGGATAGGACTAGGTTTAGGGTTAGGGTTAGGTTTTAGGGTTAGGTGTAGGTTTAGGGGTTACGGGTAGGGTTAGGGATAGGGATAAGGGTAGGGTTAAATGTATGTGTGGGTTAGGGTTAGGGTTATGGTTGGATTAGGTTTAGGTTTTGGTTTGGTTTAGGGTTAGGGTTAGGGTTTGGGTGGTTAGGGTTTAGGGTTAGTGGTTTAGGGTTTAGGGTTAGGTTTAGTGGTTGGAATTAGGGTTAGGTTTAGGGTTGGAATAGGGGTTAGGGGTAGGGTTATGGGTTAGGTTTAGGGTTGGGTTAAGGGTTCGGGTTAGGGTTAGGGTTATGGTTAGGGTTAGGGTTAGCGTTACTCTTAGTTTTACGGTTAGAAGGTTTTAGTGTTAGGGTTAGTGTTATGGTTAGGGTTAGGGGTTGGTGTTAGGGTTAGGGTTGGGGTTGGATTTAGGGATGGGATTGGGGTTACGGTTGGGATTTGCATTGGGGTTAGGGTTGGGATTGTGGTTGGGGTTAGTGTTGGGGTTGGGTTTGGGGTTAGGGTTGGGGTTAGGGTTAGGTTTCGGCTTATGGTTGGGGTTAGGGTTAGCATTGGGTTTGGGGTTAGGGTTAGGGTTGGGGTTGGGGTTAGGGTTAGGGTTGGTGTGAGGTTTACGGTTAGGGTTAGGCTTAGGTTTAGGTAGGTTTGGTTTAGGGTTAGGGTTAGGATTAGGGTTAGGGTTTGGTTTAGGGTTAGGGTTGGGGTAGGTTTAGGGTTAGGGTTTGGTTTAGGGTTAGGTTTAGGGTTAAGGTTAGGGGTTTTGGTTAGGGTTAGGTTTAGGGGTTAGGGTTAGGTTTAGGGTTAGTGTTAGGGGTTTGGTTAGGGTTATGGTTAGGGTTTTGTTGAGGGTTAGGGTTAGGGTTAATGTTAGGGTTAGGGTTAGGTTTAGTGTTACGGATAGTGTTAGGTTTAAGGTTAGGGTTAGGGTTACAGTTAGGCCTAGGGCTAGTTTTAGGGTAGGTGTAGGGATCGGGTTGGCGTTGGGGTTAAGTTTGGGCTTAGGGTTAGCGTTAATATTATGTTTATTGTTATATAGGGTAGGTTTGGGTTTATGGTTAGAATAGGGTTAGGGCTAGTGTTAGGGGTTGGTTTAGGAGTTGTGGTGTGTTAGGGTTAGGGTAAGTTATGGTTTAGGGTTTAGGGATAGGGTTATGATTTTGGTTAGGGGTAATGGTGCAGGTAGGATTAGGGTTTTGTGTTGGGTTAGGGGTTAGGGGTAGGGTTAGGGTTAGGTTTAGACGAGTTAGGGTTAGGGTTAGCAATTAGGGTTAGAGGTTAGGGTTAGGGTTAGGGTTTACTGTTAGGTTTAGGGTGAGGTTTTAGTGTTAGGGCTAGTATTTGAGTTAGGGTTAAGTGTTAGGGTTAGGTGTAGGTTTAGGGGTTAGGGTTAGGGATAGGGATAGGGATAGAGGTAGGGTTAAAGGTATGTGTGGGGTAGGGTTAGGGTTAAGGTTAGGGTTGGGGTTAGGGTTAGGGTTAGGGTTAGGGTTAGGGAT
The DNA here is from genome assembly GCA_917880005.1 of Nanger dama. Lineage (NCBI taxonomy): Eukaryota > Metazoa > Chordata > Mammalia > Artiodactyla > Bovidae > Nanger > Nanger dama. The sequence goes on along the minus strand of CAKJTW010000348.1, from coordinate 83,759 downwards.
TAGGGTTAGGGTTAGTGTTAGGGTTTAGGGTTAGCGTTACGGTTAGGGTTAGTGTTAGGGTTAGGATTAGGGTTTAGGTTCAGTGTCAGGGTCAGGGTTTAGGTTTAGGGTTAGCGTTAGCGTTAGGGTTAGCTTTAGGGTTAGGGACAGGGTTAGGATTAGGGTTGGGGTTAGGGTTAGTGTTGGGGTTGGGGTTAGGGTTGGGGTTGGGGTTAGGGTTACTGTTAGGGTTAGGATTAGGTTTAGGTTGCTAGGGTTAGGTTTTAGTGTTGGGGTTAGGTTTAGTGTTAGGGTTAGGTTTAGGGGTTGGGGTTAGGGTTAGGGTTAGGGTTTTGGTTACAGTTAGGGTTAGGGTTATGATTTGGTTTAGGGTTAGGTTTAGGGTTAGTGTTAATGTTATGGTTTGGGCTAGGGATAGGTTTAGGGTTAGGGCTAGTGCTACGGCTAGGGATAGGGCTAGGGCTAGGGCAGGGTTTGCGGTTAGTGTTTAGTGTTATTGTTAGTGTTAGAGTTAGGGTTAGGGATAGTGTTAGGGGTTAGGGTTAGGGTTAGGGATAGTGTTAGGTTTAAGGTTAGGGTTAGGGATTATGGTTAGTGTTAGGTTTAGTGTTTAGGGTTAGCGTCAGAAAAGACTTTAGGCTTAGGATATGTGTTAGGGTTAAGGTTAGGGTTATGGTTAGGAAGTTAGTCCTAGGGCTAAGTTTTAGGGTAGGTTTAGGGTAGGGTTGGCGTTGGGGTTAGGTTTAGGGTTAAGGTTAGCCTTACTATTAGGTTTATTGTTATAGAGGGTTAGGATTAGGGTTAGCGTTAGAATTAGGGTTAGGGCTAGGAATAGGGGTAGGGTTAGGGGTTGTGGTTAGTGGTAGGGTTGGGGTTAGTTTTAGGGGTTGGGTTAGGGTTAAGGTTAGGGTTAGTGTTTAGTGTTAGGGGTTAGGGTTGGGGTTATCGTTTAGGGTTTAGGGATAGGGTTAGGGTTATTGGTGGGGTAGTGGTGGGGTTAGGGTTAGGGGTTGGGGTTAGGGTTAGGGTTAGGTTTCGGTTGGGTTAGCGGTTGGGGTTAGGGTTAGGGTTAAGTTTTGGGGTTAGGGGTTATGGTTAGGGTTAGGTTTAGGGGTTTTTTGGTTTAAAGGTTAGGGTTAGGGTTTAGGGTTAGGTATTAGGGTTAGGGTTAGGTGGAGTTTAGGGTTATGGTTAGGGTTAGGGTTAGGGGTTTGGGTTAGGGTTAGTGTTAGGGTTATGGTTTGGTTTAGGGTTAGGTTTAGGGTTAAGGTTAGCGTTAGGGTTAGGGTTTAGGGTTAGGGATAGTGTTAGGTTTAAGGTTAGGGTTAGGGTTAGGGTTAGGCCTTAGGGCTAGTTTTAGGGTAGGTGTAGGGTAGGGTTGGCGTTGGGGTTAGGTTTAGGGTTAGGGTTAGCGTTACTATTGGTTTATGGTTATGGAGGGTTAGGTTTAGGTTTATGGTTAGAATAGGGTTAGGGCTAGGGTTAGGGGTTGGTTTAGGGTTGGGGTGAGTGTTAGGGTTAGGGTTAGTTTTAGGTTCGGTTAGGGTTAGGGTTAGGGTTAGGGTTTAATGTTACGGTTAGGGTAAGTTTTGGTTTAGGGTTTAGGGTTAGGGTTATGGTTTTGGGTTAGGTAGTGGTGAGGTTAGGGTTAGGGGTTGTGGTTCGGGTTAGGGATAGGGTTACGGTTGGGTTTAGGGGTTAGGGGGTAGGGTTAGGGTTAGGGTTAGGTTTAGGGTTAGTTAGGGTTAGGGTTTAGGGTTAGGGTTAGGGTTAGGGTTAGGGTTAGGGTTAGGGTTAGGGTTTAGTGTTAGGGTTAGGTTTAGGTTTTTAGTGTTAGGGCTAGTATTTGAGTTAGGGTTAAGTGTTAGGGTTAGGTGTGGGTTTAGGGGTTAGGGTTAGGGTTAGGGATAGGGCTAGCATAGGGTTAAAGGTAGTGTGGGGTTAGGGTTAGGGTTAGGGTTAGGGTTGGGTTAGGGTTAGGGTTAGGGTTAGGGTTAGGGATTAGGTTTAGGGTTAGTGTTGGGGTTTAGGGTTAGCGTTACGGTTGGGGTTAGTGTTGGGGTTGGGATTGCGGTTGGGGTCAGTGTCGGGTCGGGGTTTGGGGTTGGGGTTAGCATTAGCGTTAGGGTTAGCTTTAGGGTTAGGGATAGGGTTAGGATTGGGGTTGGGGTTAGGGTCAGTGTTGGGGTTGGGGTTAGGGTTAGGGTTAGGGTTAGGGTTAGGTTTAGGGTTAGGTTGGGTTAGGGTTAGGTTAGGGTTAGGGTTAGGTTTAGGTGTTAGGGTTAGGGTTAGGGTTGGGGTTAGGGGTTAGGGGTTTTCGTTAGGTTAGGGTTAGGGTTAGGGTTTGGTTTAGGTTTAGGTTTAGGGTTAGTGTTAGTGTTAGGTTTGGGCTAAGGATAGGTTTAGAGTTAGGGCTAGGGCTATGGCTAGGGATAGGGCTGGCGTTGGCTGGGGCTAGGTTCTACGGTTAGGTTTTGTGTTATTGTTAGTGTTAGAGTTAAGGTTAGGGATAGTATTAGGGTTAAGGTTAGGGTTGGGATTATGGTTAGTGTTAGGGTTAGTGTTTAGGATTAGGGTCAGGTTTGGGCTTAGGTAGTGTTAGGGTTAAAGTTAGGGTTATGGTTAGGGTTAGGCCTAGGGCTAGTTTTGGGTAGGTTTAGGGTAGGGTTGGCATTGGGGTTGGGTTTAGGGTTAAGGTTAGCCTTACTATTGGGTTTATTGTTATAGGGGTTAGGGTTAGGGTTATGTTTAGAATAGAGTTGGGGCTAGGGTTAGGGGTAGGGTTAGGGGTTGGGGTTAGTGGTAGGGTTAGGGTTAGTTTTAGGGTTGGGTTAGGGTTAAGGTTAGGGCTAGTATTTAGTGTTGGGGTTAGGGTTAGGGTTATGGTTTAGGGTTTAGGGATAGGGTTATGGTTAGGGGTAGGGCTAGTGGTGAAGTTAGGTTTATGGGTTGTGGTTAGGTTTAGGGTTAAGGTTACGGTTGGGTTAGCGGTTAGGGTTAGGGTTAGGGTTAGGGTTAAGTTTAGGGTTAGGGTTAGGGTTAGGGTTATGGTTAGGGTTAGGGTTAGGGGTTTTGTTAGGGTTCAGTGTTAGGGTTAGGGTTAGGTTAGGGTTAGCATTAGCGTTAGGGTTAGGGGTTAGGGTTAGGGTTAGGATTAGGTGTTGGGGTTAGGGTTAGGTGTTGGGTTTAGGGTTAGGGTTAGGGTTAGGGGTTTTGGTTAGGGTTAGGGTTAAGGTTTAGGGTTAGGGTTAGTGTTGAGGTTAGGGTTTAGGGTCAGGGTTAGTTGGTTAGGGTTATCGTTAGGGTTTAGGGTTAGGGTTAGGGTTTGGTTTAGGTTTAGGTTTAGGGTTAGGTTAATGTTATGGTTAGGGCTAGTTTAGGGTTAGGGCTAGGTTTAGGGTCAGAGTCAGGGTCTAGGTTTAGGGTTAGGGTTAGCGTTAGGGTTAGTGTTAACTTTGGGTTAGGGTTAGGCTTAGTAGTTAGGGTTAGTGTTAGAGTTAGGGTTATGGGTTAGGGTTTAGGTTAGGTTAGGGGTTAGGGATAGGGTTATGTGTTAGGGTTAGAGTTGGGGTTATGGTTAGGGTTGGGTCTGGGCTAGGTTTGGGATTGGTTTAGGGTTAGGGTTGGCATTGGGGTTGGGTTTAGGGTTGGGGTTGGCCTTTAGTTAGGTTTCATTTTATGTTGGTGTTAGGGTTGGGTTTAGTGGTTAGGGCTGGGGTTGGGGTTAGGGTTAGGGTTGTGGTTGTTTAGGGTTAGGGTTAGGTTTGGGTTAGGGTTAAGGTGGGTTAGTGTTTAGGTTAGTTTAGGGTTAGGGTTAGGGTTTAGGGTTACAGTTAGGGTTAGTGTTAGGGTTAGGGTTAGGGTTAGGTTCAGGGTCAGGGTCAGGGGTTTAGGGTTAGGGTTAGGATTAGGGTTACGTTTTAGGGTTTAGGGTTAGGGTTAGGGTTAGGGGTTTTGGGTGTTAGGGTTAGGGTTAGGGATTAGGGTTAGGGTTAGGGGTTATTATTAGGGTTAGGTTTTAGGGTTTAGGGTTAGGTGTAGGTTTAGTGTTAGGGTTAGGGTTAGGGTTGGTTAGGGTTAGGGTTAGGGTTAGGGTTAGGTTGGGGTTAGGGGTTAGGGTTAGGGTTTGGGTTAGGGTTAGGGTTTAGGCTTAGGGTTAGGGTTAGTTTTAGGGTCAGGTCAGGGTCGGGTCAGGGTCAGGGTCAGGGTTAGGGTTAGGGTTAGGTTAGGGTTAGGCTTAGGGTTAGGGTTAGTAGGGTTAGGGTTAGGGTTACAGTTAGCGTTAGGGTTAGGGGTTAGGCATAGGGTTATGTTGGGTTAGGGTTGGGGTTGGGGTTGGGGTTGGGGTTTGGGTTAGGGTTGGGGTTGGGTTTTAGGGTTAGGGTTACTGTTGGGGTTGGGGTTGGGGGTTGGGGTTGGGGTCAGGGTCAGGGTTGGGGGTGGAGTCAGGGTCGGGTTTAGGGTTAGTTTTGGGGTTGGGGTTAGCGTTAGGGTTGGGGTTTAGGGTTAGGGTTAGGTTTAGCTTAGGGTAAGTGTTAGGGTTAGGTTAGGGAAAGAGTTTAGGCTTAGGATATGTGTTAGGGTTAAGTTATGGTTAGGGTTAGAGTTAAGCCTAGGGCTGGGGTTAGAGTAGGTTTAGAGTAGGGTTGCCGTTGGGGTTATGTTAAGGGTTGAGGTTTGCGTTACTATTATGTTTATTGTGATAGGGGTTATGTTTAAGGTTATGGTTAGAATAGGGTTAGGGCTATGGTTAGGGGTAGGTTTAGGGGTTGTGGTTAGTGTCAGGGTTATGGTTAGTGTTAGGGTTGGTTAGGGTTAAGGTACGGGTTGGTGTTTAGTGTTAGGGTTAGCGTTAGTTTTATGGTTTAGGGTTTAGGGATAGTGTTATGGTTATGGGTTGGGACAATGGTGTATGTAGGTTTAGGGGTTGTGGTTAGGGTAGGGATAAGGTTACGATTGGGTTAGGGGTAAGGGTAGAGGTGAGGGTTAGGGTTAGGGTTAGGGTTTTTGGTTAGGGTAAGGGTTAGGTTTGGGGTTGGGGGTTGGGGTTAGGGATAGGATAAGGTGTTAGGGTTGGGTTTAGGGTTAGGGTTGGGGTTAGAGTTTAGGGTTAGGATTAGTGTTGGGGTTAGGGTTAGGGTTGGGGTCAGGGTCAGGGTCAGGGTCAGAGTAGAGTCTGGGTGAGGGTTTAGAGTTAAGTTTAGCGTTATGGTTAGCGTTAGGGTTGGGGTTAGGGTTAGCTTAGGGGTTAGTGTTAGGGTTGAGGTTAGGGTTAGGGTTGGGGTTAGGGTTGGTTAGGGATACGGTTAGGGTTAGGGGGTTAGGGTTATTTTAGGGTTAGGGTTAGGGTTAGGGTTAGGGGTTAGGGTTGTGGTTTTAGGTTTAGGGATAGGGTTAGGGTTAGGGTTAGGTTTAGGGGTTTTGGTTGGGTTAGGTTGGGGTTAGGGTTAGGTGTTGGGTTTGGGGTTAGGGTTAGGGTTTAGGGTTAGCGTTATTGTTAGGGTTGGTGTTAGGGTTAGGGTTAGGGGTTAGGTTTAGGATTAGGGCTGGGGTTTGGGGTTAGCATTCGGGTTGGGGTAGGGGTTAGGGTTAGAGTTAGGATTAGGGTCAGGGTCAGGGTCAGGGTTTATGGTTGGGGTTAGCGCTAGCATTAGGATTAGCGTTAGAGTTAGGGTTAGGCTTAGGATTAGGTGTTAGGTTTAGCGTTCGGGTTAGTGTTAGGGGTTAGGGTTGGGTGGGGTTGGGTTAGGCTTGGCTTAGGATTGGGGTTGGGGTTAGGGGTTGGGGTTGGGGTTGGGGTTGGGATTCAGGTTCGGTTTAGGGTTGGGATTGTGGTTCTGGTTAGGGTTGGGGTTGGGATTAGGGTTTGGGTTGGTGTTAGGGTTAGGGTTAATGTTAGCGTTGGGGTTGGGGTTAGGGTTGGGGTTGGGTTTAGGGTTCGGGTTGAGGTTAGGGTTTAGGTTAGGGTTGGGGTTGGGGTTAGGGTTAGGTTTATGTTTAGGGTTAGGGTTAGGGTTGGTTTAGGTTTACAGTTAGGTTTAGGGTTAGGTTGAGGTTTAGGGTTAGGGTTAGGGGTTAGGGTTAGGGGTTTTGGTTAGGGTTAGGGATAGGGTTAGCGAGTTGGGGTTAGTGTTAGGGTTAGGTTTTAGGGTCAGGGTTAGTGTTGGGTAGGGTTAGTTAGGGTTAGGGTTAGGATTGGGGTTAGGGTTAGGGTTGGGGTTGGGGGTGGGTTGGGGTTGGGTTGGGGTTGGGGTTAGGTTTAGGGTTGGGGTTTTGGTAGGGTTAGGATTGGTTTTAGGTTTAGGGTTAGGGTTAGGTTTAGCGGTTAGTGTTTGGGTTACAGTTTAGGGTTAGGGTTAGGGTTAGGGTTAGTGTTGGGGTTAGGGTTAGGGTTAGGGGTTTTGGTTAGGGTTAGGGTTGGGGTTTGGTTTACAGTTAGGTTTATGATTAGGATTAGTGTTAGGGTTATGGTTCGGACTAGGGATAGGTTTAGGGTTGGGGCTAGTTCCAGGGCTAGGGATAGGACTGGGCTAGGGCTAGGGTTAAGGTTAGTGTTTAGTGTTATGGTTGGGGTTAAGAAAGGGTATGAATAGGGTTAGGGGTTAGGTTTAGGGTTAGGAATAGTGTTAGGGTTAAGGTTAAGGTTAGGGATTAGGGTTGGGGTTAGGGTTAGGGTTTAGGGTTAGGGTTAGGGAAAGAGTTTGAGGCTTAGGATATGTGTTCAGGTTAAAGGTATGGTTAGGGTTCGAGTTAGGCCTAGGGCTGGTGTTAGGGTAGGTTTAGGGTAGGGTTGGAGTTGGGCTTAGGTTTAGGGTTAAGGTTAGCGTTACTATTAGGTTTATTGATATAGAGGGTTAGGTTTATGCTTATGGTTAGAATAGGGTTAAGGCTAGGGTTGGGGGTAGGTTTAGGGGTTGTAGCTAGTGTTGGGGTTATGGTGAGTGTTGGGGTTGGGTTACCGTTGGGGTTAGGGTTAGGGTTGGGGTTGGTGTTAGGGTTGGGGTTAGGGTTAAGTTAGGGATAGGGTTAGGGTTGGCGTTAGGGTTAGCATTACTCTTAGGTTTGGGGTTAGAAGGGGGTTTGGGGTTAGGATTAGGGATAGGGTTACGGTTAGGATAGGGTTAGGATTAGAGTTAGGGTTAGGGTTTGGGTTAGGGTTGGGGTTGGGGTTGGGGTTAGGGTTGGGGTTGGGGTTAGGTTGGGATTGGGGTTGGTGTTAGTGTTGGGATTGTGGTTGGGGTTAGGGTTGGTGTTGGTGTTAGGGTTCGGGTTGGGGGTTGGGTTTAGGTTTAGGGTTAGGTTTGGGGTAAGGGTTAGGGTTGGGGTTGGGGTTAGGGTTAGGGTTGGGGTTAGGGTTAGGTTTAGGGTTCTGTTTTTAGGTTGTTGGTTGTTTTTGGTGGTTGTTTTGTGTGGGTTTTTTGGTTTGGGTTTTTAGCGTTACTATTAGGTTTATTGTTATAGGGGTTAGGGTTAGGGTTAGGGTTAGGGTTGGTGTTGGGTTAGGGTTTGGTTTAGGTTCAGGGTTGGGGTTAGGTTTAGGTTAGGTTTAGGTTTAGGGTTAGGGTTAGGGGTTTTGGTTAGGGTTAGGGATAGGGTTAGCGGTTAGGGTTAGTGTTATCTTTAGGGTTTAGGGTCAGGGTTAGGCTTAGGGTTATGGTTAGGGTCTAGGATTAGGGTTAGGGTTATGTTTAGGGTTAGGGTTTAGGGTTAACGTTATGATTAGGGTTAGTGTTAGGGTCAGGGTCAGGGTTTAGGGTTAGGGTTAGCGTTAGGGTTAGCGTTACGTTTGGGTTAGTGTTAGGGTTAGAGGTTAGGGTAACTGTTAGGGTTAGGGTTAGGGGTTAGGGTTAAGGTTACGCTTAGGGGTTAGGGATAGGGTTAGGGTTAGGGTTAGAGTTGGGGTTGGGGTTAGGGTTGGTGTTTGGGTTAGGGTTGGGATTGGGTTTGGTGTTAGGGTTGGGATTGGGGTTGGGATTATGGTTGGGGTTGGGGTTAGGGTAAGGGTTCGGGTTCGGGTTAGGGTTAGGGTTGGTGTTAGGTTTAGGGTTGGTGTTCGGGCTAGGTATAGGGTTGGGGTTTTGGTTATGGTAAGGGTTGGTTTTAGATTTAGGGTTAGGGTTAGGGTTAGGTTTGGGGGTTAGGGTTTGTGTTTTGTTTTGGGGTTAGGGTTAAGGTTAGGGTTAGGGTTAGTGTTAGAGTTAGGGGTTTTGGTTAAGGTTAGGGTTAGGGTTGGGATTTGGTTTACGGTTCGGATTAGGTTTAGGATTAGTGTTAGGGTTATGGTTCCGGCTAGGGATAGGTTTAGGATTAGGGCTAGGGCTGGGGCTGGGGCTGGGGCTAGGGTTAGAGTTAGTGTTTAGTGTTATGGTTGGGGTTAGAGTAAAGGGTATTGATAGGGTTAGGGGTTAGGATTAGAGTTAGGAATAGTGTTAGGGTTAAGGTTAAGGATAGGGATTATGGCTAGGGTTGGGGTTAGGGTTTAGGGTTAGGGTTAGCGAAAGAGTTTAGTCTTAGGATAAGTGTTAGGGTTAAAGTTATGGTTAGCATTCGAGTTATGCCTAGGGCTAGGGTTACGGTAGGTTTAGGTTAAGGTTGACGTAAGGCTTAGGTTTGGGTTTAAGGTTACCGTTACTATTAGGTTTATTGTCATAGAGGGTTAGGTTTATGCTTATGGTTAGAATAGGGTTAGGTCTGGGGTTAGGGGTAGGTTTAGGGGTTGTGGTTAGTGTTAGGGTTAGGGTTAGTGTTAGGGTTGTGTTAGGGTTAGGTTAGGGTTAGAGTTGGTGTTAGGGTTAGGGTTAGGGTTAAGTTAGGGATAGGGTTAGGGTTGGGATTAGGGTTTGGGGCTAGGGTTAGGGATAATGTTAGGGTTAGCATTACTCTTAGGTTTAGAGTTAGAAGGTTTAGGTTTGGGGTTAGGGTTAGGGTTACGGTTAGGTTAGGTTTAGGGTTAGGATTAGGGTTAGGGTTGGGGTTGGGGTTAGTTTGGGATTGGGGTTGGGATTAGGGTTGGGATTGTGTTGGGGTTAGGGTTGGTGTTGGGGTTAGGGTTCGGGTAGGGGTTGGGGTTGGGGTTAGGGTTAGGGTTGGGGTTAGGGTTAGGTTTAGGGTTAGGGTTGAGGTTAGGGTTAGGGTTGGGGTTCGGGTTCGGGTTAGGGTTGTGGTTCGGGTTAGGTTTAGGGTTGCTGTAAGGGTTAGGGTTGAGGCTTAGGCTTAGGGTTGGGGTTTGGTTTAGGGTTAAGGTTAGGGTTGGGGTTTGGGTTAAGGTTTAGCGTTGCGGTTAGGGTTAGTGTTAGGTTTAGTGTTAGGATTAGGGTCAGGGTCAGGGTTTAGGGTTAGGGTTAGCTTTAGGGTTAGCATTAGTGTTAGGCTTAGGGTTAGGTTTAGGTTTAGGTTGGGGTTAGGGTTACTGTTGGGTTTGGTATTAGGGTTAGGGTTGGGGTTAGGGTTTGGGTTAGGGTTGGTGTTAGGATTAGGGTTAGGTTTAGGGGATAGGCTTAGGGTTAGGGTTTAGGGATAGGGTTACGGTTAGGGTTAGGTTAGGGTTAGGTTTAGGGTTAGGTTTAGGGTTTAGGGTTAGGGTTAGGGAAAGAGTTTAGGCTTAGGGTATGTGTTAGGTTTAAAGTTAGGATTAGGGTTAGAGTTAGGCCTAGGGCTGGGCTTAGGGTAGGTTTAGGTTAGGGTTGGCGTTGGGGTTAGATTTAGGGTTAAGGTGAGCGTTATTATTAGTTTTATTGTTATAGAGGGTAAGGTTTGGGGTTATGGTTAGGGTTGGGATAGGGCTAGGGTTAGGGGTAGGTTTAGGGGTTGTGGTTAGAGTTAGGGTTAGGGTTAGTGTTAGGATTAGGGTTAGTGTTAGGGTTGGGTTAGGGTTAAGGTAAGGGTTCGTGTTTACTGTTAGGGTTAGGGTTAGTGTTATGGTTTAGTGTTTAGGGATAGGGTTATGGTTATGGGTAGGGGTAGTGGTGCAGGTAGGTATCGGGGTTTTGGTTTGGGATAGGGATAAGGTTATGGTTGTGTTAGGGGTAGGGGTAGAGGTAGGATTAGGGTTAGGTTTAGATGAGTTAGGGTTAGGGATAGGGTTAGCGGTTGGGGTTAGGATTTAGGGTTAGGGTTAGGGTTTAGTGTTAGGGTTAGGATTAGGTTTAGTGTTAGGGCTAGGGTTTGAGTTATGGTTAGGGCTTAGGTTTAGGTGTGGGTTTAGGGGTTAGGGTTATGGTTAGGGATAGGCATAGGGGTAGGGTTAAATCTATGTGCGTGTTAGGGTTAGGGTTGGGTTGGGTTGGGTTATGTTTAGGGTTTACGTTTAGGGTTACGGTTTAGTGTTAGGGTTATGGTTAAGGGTTAAGTTTAGGGTTAGGGTTAGGGTTTAGGGTTAGGGTTAGGGTTAGTGGTTAGGATTAGGTTTAGGATTAGGGTTGGGGTAGGGGTTAGGGTTAGGGTTGGCGTTAGGGTTAGGGTCAGGGTCAGGGTCAGGGTTTAGGTTTAGGGATAGCGTTAGGGTTAAAATTAGTGTTAGGGTTAGGTTTGGGGTTAGGGTTATGGGTTAGAGTTAGTGTTAAGGTTAGGGTTAGGGTTAGGTGTTAGGGTTAGGTTAGGGGTTAGGGTTAGGCTTAGCGTTAGCGTTAGGTTTGGGGTTGGGGTTGGGGTTGGGGTTGGGGTTAAGGTTAGGGTTTGGGTTGGTGTTAGGGTTAGGGTTGGTGTTAGGTTTAGGGTTAGAGTTAGGGTTTGGTTTAGGGATAGGGTTAGGGTTAGGGTTAGGGATAGGGTTAGGGTTTAGGATTAGGGTTAGGGTTATGGTTTAGGTTTAGCGTTACGGTTGGGGTTAGGGTTTGGTTTAGGGTTAGGTTTAGGGTTAGGGTTAGGGTTACTGTTAGGGTTATGTTTTGGGCTAGGGATAGGTTTAGGATTAGGTATAGTGCTAGGGCTAGGGATAGGGCTACAGCTAGGGCTAGGGTTGAGGTTTAGTGTTTAGTGTTATGCTTAGGGATAGAGTTAAGGGTAGGGATAGGGTTGGGGGTTAGTGTTGGGGTTAGGGTTAGTGTTTATGGTTAGGGTTAGTGAAAGAGTTTAGGTTTAGGATATGTGTTAGTGTTAAAGTTAGGGTTAGGGTTAGAGTTGGGCCTAGGGCTGGGGTTAGGGTAGGTTTAGCGTAGGGTTGGCATTGGGTTAGGTTTAGTGTTAAGGTTAGCGTTACTATTAGGTTTATTGTTATAGAGGTTTAAGTTAAGGGTTATGGTTAGAATAGGGTTACGGCTAGGGTTAGGGGTAGGTTTAGGGGTTGTGGTTAGTGTTAGGGTTAGGGTTACTGTTAGGGTTGTGTTAGGGTTAAGGTCAGGGTTAGTGTTTAGTGTTAGGGTTAGGGTTAGTGTTATGGTTTATGGTTTAGGGATAGGGTTATGTTTATGGGTAGGGGTAGTGGTGCAGGTAGGTTTAGGGGTTGTGGTTAAGGTTAGGGATAAGGTTACGGTTGGGTTAGCGGTAGGGGTAGAGGTAGGGTTAGGGTTAGGTTTAGACGAGTTAGGGTTACGTTTAGGGTTAACGGTGAGGGTTAGAATTTAGGTTTAGGGTTAGTGTTTAGTGTTAGGGTTGGGGTTAGTGTTTAGTGTTAGGGCTAGGGTTTGAGTTAGGGTTAAGGGTTAGGGTTAGATGTAGGTTTAGGGGTTAGGGTTAGGGTTAAGGATAGGGATAGGGGTAGGATTAAAGCTATGTGTGGGTTAGGGTTAGGGTTAGGGTCAGTGTTAGGGTTGGGTTAGGGTTAAGGTTAGTGTTAGGGTTAGCGGATAGGGTTAGGTTTAGGGGTTAGGGTTAGGATTGGGTTGGGGTTAGGGGTTAGGGTTAGGGTTAGGGTTAGGGGTTATGGTTGGGGTTAGGGTTAGGGGTTAAGTTTAGGGATATGGGTAGAGTTAGGGTTATGGTTTGGGGTTAGTTTTAAGTTTGGGTTAGGGTTAGCGTTAGGGTTAGGGTTAGGGTTTAGTTGGTTGGGTTAAGGTTAGGGTTTAGGGTTTAGGGTTAGGGATATGGTTAGGGTTGGTTTAGGGTTAGAGTTAAGGTTAGCGTTTAGGGTTTAGGGTTTAGGGTTAGGGTTAGGGATAGGGATAGGGTTATAGCTTGGCATAGTGCTAGGGTTAAGGTTAGGGTTAAGTTTAGGGTTAATGTTAGGGGTAGGGGTAGAGTTAGGACTTCTTGTTAGGGTTAGGGTTAGGTTTATGGTTGGATTAAGGTTAGGGTTAGGGTTACGGTGTAGAGTTTGGGGTTAAGGTTAATGTTAGGGATAGGGTTTAGGGTTAGGGTGAGGTTACGTTTAGGATTTAGGGTTTGGGTAGGGTTAGGGTTAGAGTTAGGATTAGGGTGTAGAGTATAGGGTTAGAGTTAGTGTTAGGGTTAGGCTTAGGGTTAGGATTAGCCTTAGGGGTTAGGGTTAGGGTTAGGGTTAAGGTTAATGTTAGATTTAGGGTTAGGATTAGGGTTAGTGTTAGTGTTAGTGTTAGGGATGGGGTTAGTGTAAGGGTTAGGATTAGGTTTAGGGTTAGGGTAGGGTTAGGGTTGGGGTTGGGGTTAGGGTTGGGGTTAAGGTTGGGCCTATGGCTGGGGTTACGCCTGGGGCTGGTGCTGGGGCTAGGGCTACGGCTGGGGCTACGGTTAGGGGTAAGGTTTAGAGTTTACGGTTGGGGTTATTGCTAGGGTTAGTGTTAGGTTTTTAGGGTTTAGGGTTAGCGTTAGGGTTAGGGCAGGGTTAGGTTCAGGATTTGGGTTTAGGGTTAGGGTTAGTGTTAGAGTTTAGAGTTTGGATTAGGATTGGTGTTAGGGTTAGTGTTACTCTTAGGGTTAGGAGTTAGTGTTAGGGTTATGGTTATGGTTAGGGTTACGATTACGGTTGGGGTTAGGGTTTAGGGTAATGGTTAGAGGGAGGTATAGAGTTTAGGGTTAGGGTTAGGGTGAGTTTTGTGTTAGTGTTAGGGTTAGGGTTAGGGTTAGTGTTAGGGTTAGGGTTATGTTTAGGGTTAGGGTATGTTTAGGGTTAGTTTTGGGGTTGGGGTTAGGTTTAGGGTTAGTGTTACTGTTAGGGTTAGGGTTAGAAGAAGTTTAGAGTTAGGGTTAGAGTTAGGGTTATTGTTAGAGTTGGGGTTTTGGTTAGGTTTAGGGTTAGGGTAAGGGTTTAGGTTTTAGGGTTATGGTTAGGGTTCAGGTTAGGGTTAGTCTTTAGGGTTAGGGTTAGTGCTATTGGTTAGGGTTATTGTCAGGGTTAGGGTTAGGCTGTTGGGTTAGTGTTAAGTTTAGGGTTAGGGTAGGGTTAGGTTTCGGGTTGGCCTTGGGGTTAGCGTTAGAGTTAGGTTGGGGGGGGGTTGGGTTTATGGTTTAAAGATAGGGTGAGGGATAGAGTTAGGGTTAGGGTTAAGGTTAGGTTAGGGTTAAGGTTAGGTTTGGGGCTAGGGCTAGGGCTGGGCTGGGGCTACGGTTATGTTTAGGCTTAGGAGTAAGGGTAAGATTGGGGTTGTTGCTAGTGTTACTGATAGGGTTAGGGAAGAAGAGGTTTAAGTTTAGGGTTACAGTTAGAATAGGGTTAGATTTAAGGTTTAGGATTTAGGGTTAAGTTTAGTTTAGGGTTAGAGTTAGGGCTTATGGTTAGGGTTAGGTTCATTGTTAAGGGTTAGGGTTAGGGTTGAGGAAGGGGTATGTTAGGGGTTCTGGTTAGGGTTAGTGTTGGGGTTCAGTGTTAGGATTAGGGTTAGGGATAGAGGTAGGGTTATGGTTAGGGTTGGGTTAGGGTTAGGGTTAGGGATAAGGGAAGGGCTAGATTTGGGGCTAGCGCTAGGAGCTGGGTTTAGGGTTAGGGTTAGGGATAGGGGTAGGGTTAGGGGTTGATGTTAGTGTTAGGGATAGAGTTAGGGTTGGGTTAGGGTTAGGGTTAGTTTTTAGGGTTAGGTTTAGAGGTAGGGGTAGGAGTACAGTTAGTGTTGTTGATAGGGTTAAGTTTAGTGTTAGAATTAGGGATAGAGGTAGGGTTAGGGGTTGATGTTAGTGTTAGGTTTAGGGTTAATGTTGGGGTTAGGGTGTAGGGTTAGCTTTAGGGTTAGGGTTAGTGTTAGGGTTAGCGTTAGGGTTAGGGTCAGGGTCAGGGTCAAGATTTAGGGTTAGAGTTAGCATTAGGGTTAGTGTTATCGTTAGGGTTAGCGTTCGTGTTAGGGTTAGGGTTAGGGGTTAGGGTTAGTGTTAGGGTTAGGGATAGGGGTTAGGGTTAGGTTTGGGAGTTAGTGTTAGGGTTAGTGTTAGGGGTTAGGATTAGGGTTAGGGGTAGGGTTAGAGGTAGGGATAGGGCTAGGTTTAGGGACAGGGATACTGCTAGAGCTAGGGCTACGGCTAGGGCAAAGTTTAGGGTTAGGGTTAGTGTTTAGGGTTAGGGTTAGGGTTAGGCTTTAGGGTTAGGGTTAGTGTTATTGTTTAGGATTAAGGTTAAGATTAGTTTAGATTTAGGTTTAGGGTTAGGGTTAGTGTTAGTGTTAGTGTTAGGGTTGGGGTTGGGGTTAGGGTTAGGTTTAGGGTTAGAGTAGGTTCATGGTTAGGGTTTGGGTTGGGACTATGGTAAGGGTTAGGGTTAGCATTACTGTTAGGGTTAGGGTAAGAAGAGGTTTAGATTTAGGGTTAGGGTTAGGATAGTGTTAGAGTTGGGGTTAGGGTTAGGGGTAGGGGTAGGGGTAGGGTTAGGATTAGGGGTTGAGGTAGTGTTAGGGTTAGGGTTAGGTTTGAGTTAGGGTTAGGGTTAGGTTTGGGGCTAGTGCTGGGGCTAGGGTTTAGAGCTAGGGCTATGTCTAGGGATAGGGCTAGGACTAGGGTTAGTGTTAGGGTTAGGGGTAAGTGTGGGATTAGAGGTTGAGGTTTAGTGTTAGGGTTAGGGTTAGGGTTGGGTTAGGGTTAGGTTTGGGATTAGGGTTAGTGTTAGGGTTAGTGTTAGGTTTAGGGTTAGGGCTAGTTTCAGGGTTAGGGTTAGGGTTAGGGTTTATGGTTTAGGGTTGGCGTTAGGGCTAGGGTTGGTTTTAGGGCAAGGGCTAGTGCTAGGGCTGGGGCTACGGCTAGGGAAAAGGTTAGGGTTAGTGTTTGGGGTTAGTGTTGGGTTTAGGTTTGGGATTTGGGGTTAGTGTAGTTTTAGGGGTAGGGTGAGGGTTAGTGTTGGGTTTTGGGGTTTAGGATTAGGTTAAGGGGTAGGTTTGGGGCTGGGGCTAGGGTTACTGCTAGGGGTAGGGTTAGGATTAGGGGTTAGAGTTACGGGAATGGGTAGGAGTAAGGGAAGGTGTATGGCTTGGGGTTGGGTTTAGGGTTAGGGTTAGGTTTGGGTTAGGGTTGGGTTTGGGTTTAGGGTTTATGGTTAGGGTTAGGGTTAGGGCTAGGGATAGGGTTGGGGCTATGGCTAGTGCTAGGGCTAATGTTAGCGTTAGGGTTAGGGTTAGTGTTAGGGGTTAGAGTCAGTGGTAGGGGTAGGGGTTTGTGTTTGTGTTAGGGTTATCTTTAGGGTTAGGGTTGGGGTTTAGGGTTTAGGGTTAGGGTTAGGGTTACGGCTAGGATTAGGGCTAGGGCTAGGGTTAGGGTTAGGGGTTAGGGGTTAGGGGTATGGGTTGGATTTAGGGTTAGAGTTAGGGTTAGGGTGGGTTAGGGTTGGGTTTTGTTGGCTAGTGTTGGGTTGGGTTAGTTTAGGGTTAGGGTTGGGTTTGATTAGGGTTAGGTTGGGGTTTAGGGTTAGGGTTAGGGTTAGGGTTTAGGGTTAGGGTTAGGTTATTGTTAGGCTAGTGTTAGGGTTAGGGTTAGTGTTAGGGTTAGGGTTACGTTTTGGTTAGGGTTAGGTTGGGTTTAGGGTTAGGGTTAGGGATGGGTAGGTTGTGTTAGGTTAGGGTTAGGGTTAGGGTTAGGGTTGGTTTGGGTTTAGGGGTAGGGTTAGGGTTAGGGTTAGGGTTAGTGTTAGGGTTAGGGGTTGGGTTTATGGTTAGGGTTTTGGTTAGGGTTAGGTTAGGGTTTAGGGTTAGGGTTAGGGATAGGGTTAGTGTTAGTGTTAGAGTTAGTGTTAAGATTGGTTTAGGGTTAGGGTTAGGTTTAGGTTTAGGGGTAGGGTTAGGGTTAGGGTTAGGGTTGGTGTGTTAGGGTTAGGGGTTAGGTTTATGGTTAGGGTTTTGGTTAGGGTTAGGTTGGGGTTTAGGGTTAGGGTTAGGGATAGGGTTAGGGTTAGGGTTGGGGTTAGGGTTTAGGGTTAGGGTTATTGTTAGGCTAGTGTTAGGGTTAGGGTTAGTGTTAGGGTTAGGATTAGGGTTTTGGTTAGGGTTGGGTTAGGGTTTAGGGTTAGGGTTAGGGATAGGGTTAGTGTTAGTGTTAGAGTTAGTGTTAAGATTGGATTTAGGGTTAGGGTTAGGTTTGGGTTTGGGGGTAGGGTTAGGGATAAGGTTAGTATTAAGGTTAGCGTTAGGGTTTGGGTTAGGGTTTGGTAAGGGTTAGGGGTAGGAGTAGGGGGTAAGGTCAGGGTTATGGGTTGGGGTTAGGGTTAGGGTTTGGGTTAGGGTTGGGTTAGGGTTATTTTTTTTAGGGTTAGGATTTAGGGTTTTAGGGTTAGGGTTAAGGGTAGTGATAGGGTTAGGCCTAAGGATAGGCTTAGGCCTAGGGCTAATGTTGGGGCTATGGCTAGGGCTAGGCTAGGGTCAGGGTTAGGGTTAGGGTTTAGGGTTGGGGTTAGGGTTTGGGGTTAAGTTTAGTGATAGGGTTAGTGTTAGTGTTAGGGTTAGTTTTAGGGTTGGGGTTAGGGTTAGCATTAGGATTAGGTTTAGGGTTATTGTTAGGGTTTGGGTTAGTGTTAGGGTTAGCATTTGTGTTAGGGTCAGGGTTTGCTTAGGGTTAGGGGTAGGGGTAAGTGTAGGCTTATGGGTTGCTAATTTGCGTTAGGTTTTGGGTTAGGTTTGGGTTAGGGTTAGGGTTAGTTTTAGGGTTAGAGTTTAGGGTTAATGGTTAGGGTTAAGGTTAGGGGTAGGGTTAGACCTAAAGATAGGGTTAAGCCTATGGCGAGCGCTATGGGTAGGGCTAAGGCTAGACTAGGGTTAGGGTTAGGGTTTAGTGTTAGGGTTAAGGTTAGGTTTTAGAGTTAGGGTTAGGGTTAGGTTTAGTGTTAGTGTTAGGGTTGCTGTTAGGTTTACGGTTAGGGTTATTTTTGGCTTAGGATAGGTTTAGGTTTAGGGTTGGGATTGGGGTTAGGGATAGGATTAGGGTTAGCGTTACTGTTAGGATTACGGTTAGAAGAGGTTTAGGTTTAGGGTTATGGTTAGAATAGGGTTTGGGTTAGGGTTAGATTATATTTAGGATATGGTTAGGGTTAGGGTTGGGGTTGGGGTTAGGGTTAGAGTTAGGGTTAGGGGTTAGGGTTAGGTTTAGTGTTAGGTTTGCGTTATGGTTAGGGTTACGGTTAGTGTTTAGGGTTAATGTTAGGGTTAGGGATTAGGGTTAGGGTTAGGGTTCAGGGTTAGGGTTAGAGTTGGGTTAGGGTTAAGGTTTAAGGTTTATGGTTATGGTTAGGGTTAGGGCTTATGGTTAGGGTTTGGTTCAGTGTTAGGGTTAGGGGTTAGGGGTAGGGGTAGGGTTAGGAGTAGTGTTAGGGTTAGGGTTAGGTTAGGGTTAGGGTTACGGTGGGTTCAGGGTATAGGGATAGAGTTAGGGTTATTGTTAGGCCTAGGGAGAAGGTAAGGATTAGGGTTAGGGTTAGAGTTGGGTTAGGTTTAGGGTTAAGATTTAAGGTTTAGGGTTAGGGGTAGGGTTAGGGGTAGGGGTAGGGGTACCTGTTGGGGTTTGGGTTAGGGTTAGGATTGGGTTAAGGTTAGTGAAAGTGTTGGAATTTGGCCCTAGCTTTAACCCTAATGCTAATGCTAATCCAAACCTAACCATAACTGTAACCCTAACCTCAATCTCTAACCCTATCCTTAACCCTAACCCTAACCCTTTCCCAAATCCCTGATCCCTAACCCTCAATCTGGCCCTAAACACAAACCCTAACCCTAACCGTAAAACTAACCCTAACCCTAACCCTAACTCAAAACCTAACACTGAACCCTAACCCTAACCCTAACCTACCTAATGCTAACCCTAACCAAAACCCCTAACCCTAACCCTAACCTAACCCTCTTCTAACCCTAAACCTAAGAGTAACGCTAACCCTAACCCTAACCTAACCCTAAACCCTAACCCTAACCCGAACACTAACCCTAACCTAACCATAACCCTAACCCTAACCAAAACCACTAAACCTAACCCTAATCATAAACCTAACCATAAACCTCTTCTAACCCTAAACGTAAGAGTAAAGCTAACCTTATCCCTAACAGTAACTCTATCCCTAACCATAACCCTAAATGCTAACCGTAACCCTAACCCTAACCTAACCCTAACACTAACTCTAAATCCTAACCCTAACCCTAACCTTATTACCTAAACCTAACCCTAAACCTAACCCTAACCCCAACCTTAATCCTAACCCTAAACCCAACCCTAACCCAAACCCTAACAGTAACCCTAACCCTAACCCTACGAAACCCTAATTCTAACCCCTAACCCAACCATAACCCTAACCCTAACCCTAATCCTAACCCCTAATCCTAACCCTAACCCTAAACCCTAAACCTAACCCTAACCCTAACACTAACGCAACCTTAACGCTAATGCTAACCTTAACGCTAACCCTAACCCTAAACTGTGACCCTGACCCTGACCCTAACCCTAACCCTAACCCTAACCCTAACCTAACACTAACCCTAAACCCTAATCCTAACCCTAAACCAAAACCCCATCTCTAACCCTAACCCTAACCCTAACCCTAAACCAAACCATAACCCTAAACCTAACACTAACCCTAACCCCTAACCCTATCCCTAACCCTAAACCTATTCTAACCCTAAACCTGATGAGTAAGGGAAACCCCCTAGCCCTAACCCTAACCCTAACACTAACCTAACCCTAAACCAAACCCTAACCCTAACCCTAACCTAAATCCTAACCCTAACCTAACCCTAACACTAACACTAATGCTAACCCTAAACCTTAACGCTAACTCTAACCCTAACCCCTAAACCTAACCCTAACCTAATCCTAACACCAACCCTAACCCTAACCCTAAACCCAACCCCAACCCTAAACCCAACCGCATTCCCAACCCTTACCCCAACCCTTATCCCTACCCTAACTGAAAATTCAACCCTAAACACAAACCCAACACTAACCCTAACACTAACCCTAACCCTAATACTAACCCCTAAACATAACCCTAACCCTAACACAAACCCCTAACCCTAACCCTAACCCAACCCCAACCCACCCAACACCTAAGCACCCAACCCACACCCGACCCGCCCGCCCCCCAACCAACCCAACACACCCAAACCCAACCAACCGACCCTAACCCTAATCCTAAACCTCTTCTAACCCTAAACCTATGAGTAATGGAAACCCTAACCCTAACCCTAACCCTTACGCTAACCTAAACCAAACCCTAACCCGAACCCGAACCCTATCCCCAAACCAAACTCTAACCCTAAACCTAACCCTAACCCTAGCCCAAACCAAAACCCCTAATGCTAACCCTAACCCTAATCCTAACCCTAAACCTGAACCTCTTCTAACCCTAAACCTAAGAGTAACGCTAACCCTAAACCTAAAAGTAACCCTAACCCCTAACTCTAACCGGAACCTAACCCCTAACCCTAACGCTATCCCTAACCGTAACCCTAACCCTAACCAAAACCCCTAAACCTAACCCTGACCCTAACTCTAAAACTCTTCTAACTCTAAACCTTAGAGTAATGCTAACCTTAACCCTAACCGTAACCCTAACCCTAACTATAACCGTAAACCCTAACCCTATCCCTAACCCTAACCCTAACCTAACCCTAACTCTAACCCTAAACTCTCACACTAACACTAACCCTATCACCTCAACCTAACCCTAACCCTAACCCTAACACCAACCCTAACCCTAACCCTAACCCTAAAAGCAACCCCAACCCTAACCAAAACCCCAACCCCATTCCCAACCCTAACCCCAGCCCTAACCCCTACCCCAACCATAACTTTAACCCTAATGCTAACACTAACACTAAACCTAACCCTAACTCGTAACCCTAAACCTAACACTAACCCTAACCTCTAACCCTAACAGTAAACGTAACTCTAACCCTAACCCTAACAATAAACCTAATAGAAACGCAAACCTTAACCATAAACCTAACCCCAACACCAACCCTACCCTAAACCTACACTAACCCTAACCCTAGCCCTAGGCCTAACTCTAAACCTAACCCTAACTTTACTCTAACACATATTGTAAGCCTAAACTCTTTCCATAACCCTTACCCTAAAACCTAAACCTAACCTTAACCCTAATCCCTACCTTAATCTTGACCCTAACACTATCTCTAACCCTAACACTAACCCCTAACCCTATCCCTACCATTAACTGTATCCCTAACCATAACACTAAACAATAACCCTAACCCTAGCCCTATTCTTAGCCCTACACCTAGCCCTAGCACTAGCCCTAATCCTAAACCTATTCCTAGTCCGAACCATAACCCTAACCCTAAGCAAAACCCTTAAACCTAACCCTAAGGTAAACCCTAACCCTAACCCTAACCCTAACCCTAACTCTAACCCTAACCTAACCCTAACCCTAACCCTAACCCTAACCCTAACCTAACTATAACCCTAAACATAAAACCAACCCTAAACCTAATCCTAACCCCAACCCTAACTCTAACCCCAACTTCAAACTTAACCCTAACCCCACCCTAACCCCAAACCCAACCCTAAACCCAACCACAATCCCAACCCTAACCACAACCCCTATCCCAACCCTAAAACCAAACTCAACCCTAAACGCAAAACCAACCCTAACACTAAACCTAACCCTAACCTTAACCCCAACCCTAACCTTAACGCTAACTCTTACCCTACACCCTGACCCTGACTCTGACCCTAACCCTAACCCTAACACTAACCCTAACTCTAACCCTAAACCCTAACACTAACCTTAAACCCTAACCCTAACCCTAAACCAAACCATAACACTAAACCTAACCCTAAACCTAACCCCTAACCCTAACCCTAACCACCTATTCTAACCCTAAACCTATGAGTAACGGAAACCCTAACCCTAACCCTAACCCTAACCCTAAAAGCAACCCCAAACTAACCAAAACCCAAACCCCAATCCCAACCCTAACCCCAACCCTAACCCCTACCCCAACCATAAACCTATCCCTAACCCTAACCCTAACACTAAACCTAACCCTAACTCATAACCCTAAACCTAACACTAACCCTAACCTCTAACCCTAACACTGAAAGTAACCCTAACCCTAACCCTAACCCTAACCCTAAACCTCTTCTAACCCTAAACCTAAGAGTAACCCTAACCCTAACACTAACCCTAACCCTAACACCTAACCCTAACCCTAACCCTAACCCCTAACCCTAACCCTAAACCAACAACAAACCTAACCCTAAACCCAACCCTAACCCTAACCCTAACGTCAACCCTAACCCTAACCCCAACCCCAACCCAAATCCCAACCCCAACCCCAACCCCAACCTAACCCCAACCCTAACCCCTAACCCAACCATAACCCTAACCCTAACCCTAACCTAATCCTAAACCTCTTCTAACCCTAAACCTAAGAGTAACGCTAACCCTAACCCTAGCCCCAAAACCTAACCCCTAACCCCAACCCGAACCCTAACCCTAACCCTAACCATAACCCTAACCCTAACCAAATCCACTACACCTAACCCTAACCCTAAACCTAATCGTAAACCTCTTCTAACCCTAAAGCTAAGAGTAAAGCTAACCTTAACCCTAACCTAACCCTAACCCCAACCCTAACCCTAAACCCTAACCCTAACCCTAACCCTACACCTAAACCTAACCCTAAACCTAACCCTAAGCCCAACCCTAACCCTAACCCTAACCCCAACCCTAACCGTAACCTAACAGTAACCCTAACCCTAACCCTAACCCTACCCAACCCTAATCCTAACCCCTACCCCAACCATAAACCTAACTCTAATCCTAACCCCTAATCCTAACCCCAACCCTAAACCCTAACCCTAACCCTAACCATAAACCTAACAGTAATGCTAACCTTAACCCTAAACCTAACCCCAATGCAAACCCTACCCTAACCATACCTTAACCCTAACCCTAGCACTAGGCCTAAATCTAACCCTAACCCTAACTTGAACCCTAACACATATCCTAAGCCTAAACACTTTCCCTAACCCTAACCCTAAACCCTAACCCTAACCCTAACCCTAACCCTATCCCTAAGCCTAACCCTAACACTATCCCTAAACCTAACCCTAACCCCTAACCCTATCATTACACTTAACTCTAATTCTAACCATAACACTAAACACTATCCCTAACCCTAGCGCTAGCCCTAGTCCTATCCCTAGCCCCTAGCACTATCCCTAGATCTAAACCTATCGCTAGCCCGAACCCTAACCCTAACCCTAACCCTAACCCTAAACCTAACCGTAAACCTAACCCTAGCACCAACCCTAACCCTAACCCCAACCCCAACCCTAACGCTAACCCCAACCCTAACCCTAACCCTAACCCCAACCCTAAACCTAACCCTAACCCTCAGCCCTAATCCTAACCCCAACCCCAACCCAAACCCAACCACAATCCCAACCCCAACCCCAACCCCAATCCCAACCCTGACCCCAACCTCAACACTAACCCTTACCCCTAACCCTAACCCTAACCCTAACCTTAACCCAACCCTAACACTAATGCTAACCCTAATCTAACCCTAACCCTAAACCCTGACCCTGTCCCTGACCGTAACCCTAACCCTAACCCTAACACTAACCCTAACACTAACACTAACCCTAAACCCTAACCCCAACCATTACCCTAACTTTAACCCTAAACCCTAACCCTAACCCTAACTCTAACCAAAACCCCTAACCCTAACCCTAACCCTAACCCTAAACAGAATCCTAAACCTAAACCTAACCCTAACCCTACCCTTAACCCCTAACCCTAACCCTAAACCTCTTCTAACCCTAAACCTAAGAGTAACGCTAACCCTAACACTAACCCTAACTCTAACCCTAAACCAAACCCTAACCTAATCCTAACCTTAAACCAAACCCTAACCCTAACCCCTAACCTAACCCTAATCCTAACCCCTAACCCAACCCTAACCCAAAACCTAACCCTAACACTAACCCACACATACATTTAACCCTACCCCTACACCTACCCCTATCCGTAATCCTAACCCAAACCTACCCCTACCCCTAACCCTAACCTTAACCCTAACCCAACCCTACCCCTATCCCTACCCCTAACGCTAAACCTGAAACTCACCCAACCCTAACCCCTAACCCCAGCCCTAGCCCCGCCCTAAACCTAGCCCTAACCCTAGCCCTAGACCTAACCCCAGCACTAACCCTAACCGTAACACTACCCCTACCCTCTAAACCGTAACTCTAACCCTAACCTTATCCCAACCCTGACCCTAACCCTAACCCCAACTCCTAACACTAACTCTAAACCCTAATCCTAATCCTAACCCTTATCTTAACCATAAATGCTAACCATAAACCTAACCCCAGCCCTAGCCCTAGCCCTAACCCTATCCCTAGCCCTAACACTAACCCTAACACTAACCCTAACCCCAAACCCTAAACCCTAACCTAACACAACCCTAACCCTATCCCTAACCCCCAACCAATGCCCCTACCCCTACCTATACCCCTATCCCTAACCCTAACACCTAACCATAAACCTAACAACTAACCCTAACTCAAACGCTAAGGCTAATATTAAACCCTAACACTAAACCTAACAGTAAGCCTTACCCGAAACCTTACACATAACCCTCAACCCTAGCCCTAACCCTAACCGTAACCCTAACCCTAATCTTAACCCTAACTTATCTAACCCTAACCCTAAACCTACTACTACCCATCTACCTACCCTTACCCCTAACCCTAACACAACCCTAACCTTAACACTAATCCTAACCTTAACCACCACCCCATCCCTACACCTACTCCTAACACTAACCCTAACATTAAACCTAACCCCATCCCTAAACCCTAAACCCTAACCCTAACCCTAACACCAACACTAAACACTAATCCTAACCCTAACACTAACCAAACCCTAACCCTATCCCTAAACCTAACACTAACCACAACCCCTAAACCTACCTCTAACCCTAAGCCTAACTCTAAACCTAAACCTAAACCTAACATTAACCTAACCCTAAACCTAAACACTAACCCCAAACCTAATCCAACCCTAACCCTTACCGTAACCCTATCCCTAACCCCTAACCGTAACCCTAGCCTTAGCCCAAGCCCAAGCCCTAGCCCTAACCATATCCCTAGCCCTAGCCCTAACCCTAAACATAACGCTAACCCAACCCTAAAACTAACCCTAACTTTAACCCTAATCTCAAACCTAAACCCTGAACCCTAACACTAACCCCAAACATAAGCTACAACTCTAACCTAACCCAATCCTAACCCTAATCCGAAACCCTAAACCCTAACCCTAACCCTAAACATAAAACCTAACCCTAACAAAACACCAACACTAACCCTAACCCGAACCCTAACCACAACCCCTAAACATACCACTTACCTAACCCTAACCCCTAATCCTAACACTAACCCCAAAACTAACCACTAAACCTAACCCTAACCCTAACCCTAAACCCTAACCCTCACCCTAACCGTAACCCTAAACCCCAACACTAACCCAACCCTAACTCTTTCCCTAACCCTAACCCTAACATTAAACCCTAAACCTAACACTAACCCTAAACCCTAACCCTACACCTAGCCGTAGCCCTAGCTCTGGTATTATTTCTGAACCTAACCCTAGCCCTAGCCCTAACCCTAACACAACGCTAACCCTAAACCTAACCCCAACGCATACCCCTACCCCTATCCCTAATCCCTAACCATAAATCTAACCCTAACATTAACTCTGAACCCTAACCCTAACTCCATCCCTAACCCTAAACCCAACCGTAACCCTAACCCTAACCGTAACCAAACCATAACCCTAAAACTACTTCAACCCATTCCCCTACCCGTATCCCTACCCCTAACCGATACCTCTAACCCTAACCCTAAACCTAACCCCTAACACTAACCATAACCATAAACCATACCCCAACCCAAAACTCTAACCCTAACCCCTAACCCTAGTCTAAGCCCTAGCCATAGCCTAGCCATAGCCCTAGCAATAGCCCTAGCCCTAATCCTATCTCTAGCCCCAATCCTAACACTAACACTAACCCTAACTCTAACCCTAAAAACCTAATCCAACCATAGCACTAACCTTAACACTGACCCCAACCCATCCCCATACCGCTACCCCTAACCCTAATACTAACCCTAACCCCTAACTGTAACCCTAATACTAACCCTACCCCTACACTTACACCCCAAATCTAACCCAACCCTAACCCCAAACCCTAACCCTAATCCTAGCCCCAGCCCTTACCCTAAACTTAACCCTAACCCTAAACCTAATCCTAACCCTAAACCCTAACCTAACTTTAACCCTAACCCAAACCCTAAGAGTAACACTAACCCTAACGCTAACACTAAACTAAACCTAACCCTAACCCTAATATTAACCCTAATACTAACCCCAACCCTAGCCCCAACACCACCACACACTAACACTAATCCCAAGCCCCAAACCCCAACACTAACCCTAACCATAACCCTAACCCTACACAACCCCAAATCCCAACCCTAACCCTGACCCAACCCCCAACCCCAACCCTAAACCTAACCCCAACCCTATCCCTAACCCTAACCCTAACCCCAACCCCAACACTAACCCTAACCCTAACCCAAACCCTAACACTAAACCCTAAACCTAACCCTAACCACTAAACCTAACCC
Source organism: Nanger dama (assembly GCA_917880005.1). Taxonomy (NCBI): domain Eukaryota; kingdom Metazoa; phylum Chordata; class Mammalia; order Artiodactyla; family Bovidae; genus Nanger; species Nanger dama. The sequence goes on along the minus strand of CAKJTW010000348.1, from coordinate 57,803 downwards.
TAAACCTAACACCAACCATAACCCTAACCCTAACCACAAACCCAACCCTAACCCCAACCCAAACCCTAAAAACTAACCCTAACCCTAACCTCAACCCCAACCCCAATCCCAAACCTAACCCCAACCCCAACCCTAACCCAACCCTAACACTAACCCTAACCCTAACCCTAACCCCTAAACCTAATCCTAACCCTAACCTCACTCTAACATCTAACCCTAACCCTAACCCTAACCCTGGCACTAACCCTAACCCCCAAACCTAAACCTAAACCTAACGCTAAACCTAACGCTAACACTAACCCCAACGCTAACCATAACCCTAAAACCTGACCCTGACCTGACCATGACTCTGACCCCAACCCCAACCCTAACCCTAACACCAAACCTAAGCCTAACCCCAAACCCTAACACCAACCCCAACCCTAAACACTGGCCCTAACCCTAAACCCCAACCCCATCCCAACCATAACCCTAAACCTAACCCCTAACCCTAAACCCCAACCATAACCCCAACCCTAAACCCCAACCCCAACCCTAACCCTAAACCCAAAACCTAACCCTAACCACTAAATGTAACCCTAAACTAACATCAACACTAACCCCAACTCTAACCACAACCCCAACCCTAACCCTAACCCCAAACCTAAAACTAACCCCAACCCCAACCCCAACCCCAACCCCAATCCCAAACCTAACCCCAACCACAACCCTAACCCCAACCCTAACACTAATCCTAACCCTAACCCTAACCCCTAACCTAATCCTAACCCTAACCCTCACTTTAACATCTAACCCCAAACCTAACCCCAACCCTGGCACTAACCCTAACCCCCAAACCCAAACCTAACCCTAACGCTAAACCCAACGCTAACGCTAACCCCAATGCTAACCATAACCCCAAACCCCGACCCCCGACCCCGACCACTCCTCTGACTCTAACCCCCAACCCTAACACCAACCCTAAGCCTAACCCCAAACTCTAACACTAACCCCAACCCCAAACACTTACCCTAACCCTAAACCTTAACCCTATCCCTAACCATAACCCTAAACCTAACCCCTAACCCCTAACCCTAAACCCTAACCCTAACCCCAAACCCTAAACCTAACCCTAACCACTAAATGTAACCCCAAACCTAACATCAACCCTAACCCCAACCCTAACCACAACCCCAACCCTAACCCTAACCCCAACCCCAAAACTAACCCTAACCCCCAACCCTAACCCCAACCCCAATCCCAAACCTAACCCCAACCACAACCCTAACCCCAACCCTAACACTAATCCTAACCCTAACCCTAACCCCTAACCTAATCCTAACCCCAACCCTCACTTTAACATCTAACCCTAACCCTAACCCCAACCCCGGCACTAACCCTAACCCCTAAACCTAAACTTAACCCCTAACGCTAAACCTAATGCTAACGCTAACCCTAACGCTAACCATAACCCTAAACCCTGACCCCGACCCTGACCATGACTCTGACCCCAACCCTAACCTCAACACAAACCCCAACCCCAACCCTAAACCCTAACACTAACGCTAACCCCAAACACTCACCCTAACCCCAAACCTAACCCTATCCCTAATCATAACCCCAAATCCAACCCTAAACCTAACCCCAACCCTAAACCTAACCCCTAACCCTAACCCTTAAACCTTGGACCCTAACCCTAAGAGTAACGCTAACCTAACTATAACCCCTAACACTAACCTTAACCCCAACCCTAAACCAAGCCCCAAAACCCAACCCCTAACCCTAACCCCAAACCCAAGCCCCAACCCTAAACTAACCCAACTAACCCCAACCCAAACCACAACACCCAACGCTAACCCTGACCCTAACCACCTAACGCTAAACCTCAACTAACCCCAAACCTAAGAGAATGCCTAACCCTAACCCCAATTCTAAACCTAACCCCAACCCCTAACCCTAACCCTGACCCCAACACTAACCCTAACCTAACACCTAACCCTAACCCCAACCCTAACCCTAACACTAACCCTAACCAAAACCCCCTAACCCTAACCCTAACCAAACCCTAAACCACTTCTAACCCCTAGCCCAAGGTAACGCTAATCCTAACCCTAACCCCAACCCTAACCAAAACCCCTAACCCTAACCCTAACCCTAACCCTAAACCCTAACCCTAAACCTAAGAGTAACGCTAACCCTAACCCAACCCCAACCCTAACCCTAATCCCAACCCCAACCCTAACCCCTAACCCCAACCCCAACCCTAACCCTAACCCCTAATCCCACCCCCAACCCCAACCCTAACCCCAAACCCCAACCCAAACCCTAAACCCTAACCATAAACCTAGTAGTAATGCTAACCTTAACCCCAACCCTAACCCCAATGCCAACCCTACCCTAACCCTAAACCCTAACCCTAATCCCAGCCCAAGGCCTAACCTAACCCCAACCCTAAGTTTAACCCCTAACACATATCTAAAGTCCAAACTTTTCCCTAACCCTAACCCTAAACCTAACCCTAACACCAACCCTACCCCCTAACACTAACCCAACACTAACCCTAACCCCAACACCAACCCTAACCCCTAACCCCAAACCTAACCCTAACCCTAACCCTAATCCCAACCCCAACCCTAAACCAAACCACAATCCCAACCCTAACCCTAACCCCAGTCACAACCCTAACCCAAATTAAACCCCTAACCCCAACCCCAACCCTAACCCTAACACTAACCCTAACCTAACCCTAACTACTAACACTAACCCTAACCCTAACACCTACCCCTAACCCTAATCCTAACCATAACCCCAACCTCAACCCTAACCCTAAACCTAACCCTAAACTTAACCCCAACACTAACCCCAACACTAACCCTAACCTAACCCCCTCCTAACCCTAACCCTAAACCCTAACCCTAACACTAACCCTAACCCTAACACAAAAACTAACCCAACACAACCCCCACCCCTACCCCTATCCCCTAACCCTAAACCTAACCCCTAACCCATCCCCAAACCCTCAACCCAACCCTAACCCTACCCAAAACACTAACCCCAACCCTAACCATAACCCAAACCTAACCATAACCCTAACCTTAACCCCCAACCCTAACCCTATCCCTAAACCCTAATCCCTAACCCCACTCTAACCCCAAACCCAACCCCAACCCTGAAACCTAACCCATACAATAACCCCAGCCCTAGCCCTAGCCTTAGCCTTAGCACTAGCCTTAGCCCCAACGCTCACCCTAGCCCTAAACCTAACCCTAACACCAACCCCAAGTCCTGAACCCAACCCCAAACCCCTGACCCTAACCCAACCCTAACCCCAACCCTAACACAAACCCCAACACATACCCCTACCCCAACACTAAACCATAGCACAAACCCCAACCCTAACCGTGACCAAAATCCTAATCCTAAGCCCTAACTCTAACCCCAACCCCAAACCCAAACCCAACCCTAACAGTAACCCAACCCCAAACCCAAGCCTATCGTAACCCCAAACCCAATCACACCTAAACCTGAACACTAACCCTAAACCTGAACCCCAAACCCTAACACTAACCCCAGCCCCCAGACCTAGCCCCAGCACTAGCCCTAGACCTAACCCTCTCCCAGCCCTAACCCAAACCATAACCATAACCATAAACCTAACCATAACCGTAACCCCTGAACCCTAACACTAACCCTAACCCAATCCTAACCATAACCCCAACCCCAACCCCGACACTACCCCTACATCTAACCCTACCCCTGACCCCAACCCCTACCCCAACACTGACCAAAACCCTAACCCCAAACCCCAACCCTAACCCAACCCTAAACCTTAAACCTAAACCTAATGCTATCCCAACTTTAACCCTAACCCTAACCCAATCCATTACCTAACCCTACCCTAAACCCCAAACCCCAACGCTAACCCTAACGCTAAACACCAACCCACCCCAAATCCTTCCAAACCTAAAACTAACCGTAACTCTAACCCCTAACCGTAACCCTAACTTCAACCCAATCCCTAACCTCTATCCCTACTCCTAACCCTAACCCTAACCCTAGCCCCAACCCTAACCCCAACCTAACCCCTAACCCCAACCCTAACCCAACCTTAACCCTAACCCTAACCCTATCCCTAACCATAACTCTAACCTTAACCCCAAAACTGTAACCCTAACCCTAACCCAACCTAACCCCAAACACTCACTGCTAAACCCAACCCCAAACCTACCCCTAACTCTAACTCTATCCATAACCCTAACCCCAACCCAACCCTAAACCCAACCTCAACCCTAACCCTAACTCGTCCAACCCTAACCCTACCACTAATCCTACGACTAACCCCAACCCTAACCCTACACTAAACCTAATCCCTAACCCTAACCCTAACCCTAAACACGAACCCTAACCCTAACCACAATCCAAACCTAACACTAACCCCTAACCCCAACCCTAACCCCTAACCCCAACCCCTAACATACCCCAACTTTAACCCCAACCCTAACCCAACACTATCTAACCCCAACCCCAAACCTAAATCTTTCTAACCCTAACCTAACAGTAACGCCTAACCCCAGCCTATCCCCAAAGCCAACCCCAACCCTAAAACTAAGCCTACCCTAAGCCTCAACCTATCCCAACCGTAAATCTAAGCTCAACCTAACACTAACACTAACCCTAACCCCAACCCTAACTCTAAAATCTAACACTAACCATAACCCTATACCCTAACCCTAACCCTAACCCCTGACCTAGCCTAAACCCTACCCTAGCACTAGCCCTAGCCCCCAACCCTATCCTTAGGCCTAACTCAACCCTACATTCAACCTAACCCTAAACCCTAAATGCTAACCCTAAACAAACCCTAACCCTAACCCAACCCTAACCCAAACCCTAATCCCTAACCACAACCCATACCCCTACCCATATTCGTACCCTACCCCTAACCTTATCCAAACCCCAACCCTAACCCTAACACTAACCCTAACCCTAACGCTAACCCTAACCCTAACCCCTAACCCTAACCCCAACCCCAACACTAACCCCAACCCTAACCCTAACCCGAACCCTAACACTAACTCAAAAACCCTAACCCTAAACCCAAAACCCCCCTAACACTAACCCTAACCCTAGACTAGTCCTACCCTACCCACACTAGCCCCAGGCCAACCCTTCCTTAGGTGTAACCCTACTCCTACCCTTAACCCCAACCCCAAACCCCAAACCCTAACCCCAAGACTAAACCTAACCCTAACCCAAACCCCAACCCCAACCCCTACAATCACCAACCGCACCCTAACCATAACCCTAACCCTACTATTCTAACCCAACCCTAAACTGAAATCTTTCTAACCCCTAACCGTAACCATACCCAAGCATAACCCTAACCTTAACCTTACTATCCCTAACCCCAACCCCAACTTAAACCTAAACCCACCCTAACCCTTAACCCAACCCTAACCATAACCCAACCTCAACTTTAACCCTAACCCTAACAATAACACTAACCCCAACCCCAAACCCCAACCCCAAACCTAACCGTAACCCCTCACCCTAAACCCAACCTGGCCCTAACCCTAAACCCAACCCCAACCCCAACCCCTAAGCCCCAACCCAACCCTAAAACTAATCCTAACCCTAACCTAACCCTAATACTAACCCTATTATAACCCTTACTAACCTTAACCCAATCCCAACCCCAACCCCAACTCCAACCCATACCCCTACCCATACCCCTTCTCCTAACCCAAACCTAACCCTAACCCCAGCCCCTAATCCTAACACTAACCCCAAACCTAACACTAAACCCCAACCCCTAACCCTATCCCTAACTCAAACCTAACCCTACTACCCCTAAACCGAACCCTAACATTATTCTAATGCTAACCCCAAACCTAAACCCTCTACACTAAACCCAAAGTAATGCTAAACCTAACCCTAACCCTAACACCAAACCAACCCTAATCCTAACCCAACCCTAACCCTACCCCTAAACCCCAACCCCAACTAACCTAACAGAGCCCTAGGACCAGCTCTAGCCCCATTCCTAACCCTAGCCCTATTCCTAACCCAACCCTAACCCTAACCCCACCCTAACCCAAACCTAACCCCAATACCCTAAACCTAACCCTAACTTTATTCTAATGCTAACCCTAAACCTAAACCTCTTCTACACTCAACCTAACAGTAACGCTAAACCTAACCCTAACCTTAACACCAAACCAACCCTAAACCTAACCCCAACCCTAACCCTACCCCTAACCCCAACCCCAAACTAAACGTAGCCAGAGCCCCAGACCAGCCCCAGCCATTTCCTAACCCCAGCCATATTCCAACCCCAACCCCAACCCAGCCCAGCCCACCCTAATCTAACCCTAAACCTAAACCTAATCCCAACCCAAACTTAACCCCACTTTAACCCAACCCAAACCCAAGAGTAACACTAACCCCAAGCCAACACAAACTAAGCCCAACCCCAACCCGAATATTAACCCTAACACAACCCTAAACCTAGCCCCAACCCTATCCCTAGTCCCAATCTCTAACACTAACACTAATCCTAAACCTTAAAATCCTAACACTAACCCTAACCATAACCGAAATCTAAAATAACCCCAATCCTAACCCCCCAACCCCTGACCCAACCCCAACCCCCAACACTAACCCCAACCCCAACCCTATTCCTAACCCCAACCCCAACCCTAATCCTAACCCCACCACTGCTAAACCCCAATCCTAGCCCTAACCCTAACTCCTAACTGTAAACCAACCCTAAACCCAGTAACTCCCAATCCCAACTCCTAAAACCAACCATAAATAAACCCCAATCATCGACTAATCTCAACCCATTTTCAATTGTACCTTACTGCTAACCGGGAGCAACTTAACTGCAACTCAACCTCAACTCCTAACCAATAACTCTAACTGTAACCCCAACCTCAACACTAACCATAACGCTCAAACCACACCCCAACCCAAAATTCTAACCCTTGCCCTAACCCTCAGACTGGGCCCCCAGCCATAGCTCTGCAACAGCCTCACCCCAAACCTATCTCTAGCCCCACCCCCAACACCACACCAACCCTAATCCTAAACCCCAACAAAAAGCCAACACAATCACAGCACTAACCTAGCCCTGACCCCAACCCATCCCCATACCACTGCCCCTAACCCTAATACTAACCCTAACCCTAACCGTAACCCTAACCCTACCCTACCCTACACTAACCTAAACCTAACCCAAACGTAACTCTAACCTAACCCCTAGCCCTAGCCCTTAATCTAGCCCTAACCCTAACCCTAACCAGAGCCCTAACCTAACCCTAAACCAAACACTAAGAGTAACACTAGCCCTAACCCCTAACACTAACCTAGAGCCTAACCCTAAACATAATATTAACCTAACACTAACCCTAACATAACTTAATAACACTAACCCTAACTCTAAACCAAACCACAAACCCCAGGCCTGATACGGCCAAGACATCTTTGATACGGTCCTGACCTGACCTGAAGCCTGAAGCCTGACCTAGGCCTGACCATGGCCTGGCATAGGCACTGGCCGTGGCCTGGCACTGGCTAGGCCTAGCCTGATCCTGGCCTGGCCACTCACCCCCTGTTGCCTAGCCTGACACGACTGACCTTGGCCTGGCTGGACCTAAGGCAGCAGTCTGGCCTGTTGCAGCCCCAGTCCCGACGGCTGGCCCCAGCCTAAGGCCAGCATTAGTCCTGAAGCCTGGCTGGCCCAGTCCCAGGCCAGGCCCCAGCCTGGCCCTGGCCTGGCCTGGCCTAGCCTGTTCCTATAACCTAGGCCTCTGCCCCTCGCTTGCCTGGCCTGGCCTGGCCTGGCACCTGGCCTGGCACCTCAATGGCCTGACACTGTCTGGCTGAGCCAGCGCGCTGTCCTGGCGCTGGCCATGACAAGGCTCTGGGCCTGGTCCTGGCCTGGCCTGGCCACAACGCTGATCCTAGGCCAAACAGCACTAGCCTAAGCCCTGGCATGGCCTAGGCTTGAAAGCCTTTAGCCCTGGCCTGGCCCTTGGCCACTGTCCCCTGGCCATGACCTAGGCCCTGACCCCTGGCCTGGCCTGGCCTGGCCTGACCTAAGCCTGGCCACAGCGTCTTCCTGGCCTGGGAGCTAAGGTGGCGTGTGGTGCGGCCTGGCTTTGGCCTGACCTAAGGCCAGGCCCTGTCCTAGCCGGACCTGGCAGCCCCAGCCTGGGCGAGCCCTGACCTAGGCTTGGCCTGGCCTGGCCTGGCTTCGCCACCTCGGCTGTCTTTGGACCTAGGCCTGGGTGGCATTGGCCTTTCTTACAGCACTGGCTCTAGCCTGGCCCGAGTAGGCCCTACCTGGCCTGGCCTGGCCTAGAGCCAGGCCTGTCCTAAGCCTAGCCTGCTCTGGCCTGGCCACAGCCAAAGGCCCGTGAGCCTGGCCTGACCTGGCCTAGGGTCTTCTGACCTAGACGCGGGAGGTAGCGTAGCCCAGGCCTGGCCTGACCTCGGCCTGGCCTCTTGGCTCTGGCCTGGCCGGGCCATGCTCTGGCCTAAGCCGAGCCCTGGCCTGGCTTAAGGCCGGCCCTAGGCCTACCGACCTAGGCCTGGAGTAAGGCCAGCCTTGGCCCTGGCCTGGCCTAGCCACGGTCTGGCCTGGCCTGGCCTCTTGATTCTTTGGCCTGGTGGTAGTGCTGACAGGTGACCTGGCCTATCTTGGCTCTCTGGCCTGGCCCTCCCAGGCCTGGCCTGGTCCTGGTCGGCCTGTTTCTACTGGCCGGGCCGGCCCAGTCTGTACGGATGCCCTGCCTGCCTGTCCTAAGGCTGGCCTGACCCAAGCTGTCCTGGCATAAATCCTGATCCCTGGCCCTGCTCTGAGCCTTGGCTTGGCCAGCCTTCCCTTGACCCAGGCTTAACCACAGGCCCTGACCGGCCTGGCCTGGCCTGGCCCTGTCCTTAGGCCTGCCCTGCCTGCCTAGGCCCTGGCCTGGCCAGAGCCTGGCCTATCCTAACCTGTTGTGGCCTTACCCTTGGCCTGCATGGCCCTAGCCCTGGCCCTGTCTGATCGGACCTAGGCCTGAGCCTAACACAGCCTAGCCTAGCTCAACAAAAACCAACATGCCCCTACCTTAGCACTACCCATAGCTGGGCTCAACCTAACCTGTTGTAATTTGATCCTGGCCCTAAGCCTGGCCTAGCCTAGCCTGCCCAGGCTAGCTAAAGCTAGCCTAGGCCTACCCCAGTCCCGTCCTATTTGGCCTAGAGCCTACCCTAGTCTTGCCCTGGCTGGCCCCAGTCAGCCTAATATGGCCTGGCCTGGCACTGGCCCCTGGCCCTGGCCTGTTCTAGCCTAACTCTCTTGCCTAGCCTAGCCTGGCCTGGTCTAATCCCTGCCCTGGCACTGGCCTGGCCTAGCCTATCAATCGGGCTAAATCAGACTCCGTTCAGCCTTGGCCTAGGCCTAGACCTGCCTAAAACAGGCCTAAGCCTAAAAAGCCTAACCCAGCCTAGTCCTATTCCATGCCCCTGCCATGTTCGTGCACTACCTAGCCCTAGCCAGCCTAGCCTAGCCTAGATCTAGCCTGGTTCCTGGCCTAGCTCTAGCCCCAGCCTAGCACTAGCATAGCCGGGCCTAACTGTCAAGGCATGACCTAGGCCTAGGCCTGACCACTGCAGCCTGGACCCTGGACTGGCCCTTCCTGTCCTGCCTGGACATGGCCTCATTCTGGTTGTAGCCCTGCTCTGCCTTGCCTGGCTTAGGCCTAGGCTCTGGCCTAGGACTGGCCCTGGCCTGGCCCAGGCCCTATTTGGCTGGCTCTGGCCGTGCCCTGGCCTGGCTGGCCTTCCTGTTCTGGCCTACCAGCCTGAGCGAGAGCCTTCTTCTGGCCTGACGTGGCATGCCTGGCCTGGCCTGGCTTGGCACTGGTCTGTCCTGGCTGCCCAGTCTTAGCGGCCTAAGCCTGGCCTGGCCCCATGCTGGGCCTGGCCTGACCTGGCCTACGGTGGCCCTGGCCTGGTGGGCTGGCCTCTGGCCTGGCCTGGCCTGGCCTGGCCTGGTCCTAGCCTGGCTGGCTTGGCCTAGGCCTAGCTTCCTGGCTTGGCCTTGGCCTGGCCTGGCTATGCTGTCTGGGCCTGGCCTGTCCTGGCGCCCATGCCCTGGCCCTTGCTCTAGGCTCATGGCCTGGCCTGGCCTGGGCCCAGTCCTGGCACTGGCCTGGGCCTGCACTGGCCCTGCGGCCCTTCTGGCCCAGGCCCTCCACTGGCTGCCCCTGTCCTGGCACTGTCTCTGGCCCCTAGCTCTGCCTGGCCTACGGCCTGTCCTGGCCTGGCCTCCTAGCCCTGCCTCCAAGCCTTGCCTTGGCCCTGCCTGGCTGACTGGCTGGCCCCTAGGCCTGCCCTGCTGGCCTGGCCTGGGTGGTCTGCATGGCCCTGTCTGGCCTATCCTGACCTGGCTCCTGACTGGCCTGACCTGCTGGTGGCTGGCCTGGCTGGCGGACTAACCTAGTCTGGTTATCTAGGGTACAAATTTTTTTTTTTTTTTCTGGGCGTGGCCTAGCAGTGGCCTGGCCTAGGCCTAGCCTCGCACTACTTGGCCTTGGCCTGGCACTAGTTCTGGCCTGCCTACGGCCCTAGGCTAGGCCTGTCCCTCGGCAGGCCAGGCACTGGCCTGCCCATAGGCTGGCTGGCCTGGCCGGCCTAGGCCTGGTCCGGCCTATTTTTTGTCTCGGCCAGGCTAGCCTAGCTCTGGCCTACCTGGTGCCTAGCTCTACTTCTTGTGCCAGGCCTAGCAACTTAAGTTCAGCCTTCCTGCTGGTTCTATTTGCTCTAGCCTAACCTAGCCTAGCACTGGCCATGACCGTAGGCCATACAGTAACCAAGCTCTGTCCTCTGCCTCTCTGGCGGTCTAACCTAGCGCCTAATGGCCTCACCTAACCTATCTCTGGCCCTAACCTATTATTCCCAACCCTTCATTTAGCCTAAACAAAGCCTAGCAACCAGCCTGCCACTACACATTCTGGCCACATTTAGCCCAGTCCACATGCCACTGCCTAGGCCTATAATATAATTTTATTTCAACCTGACATGTAGGCCTGCCCTGGCTTGTAATATTGTTTATGCCTATTCGCTTGCTAGGCCTGGACTCTGCCCTGCCATGACATGTCCTGGCCTCAGGCCTTAGCCTAGCCTTGCACAGGCCCTGAGGCTGGCCTGGCCTCAATTGGCTTTGTGGGTAGGCCTAGCTCCTGGCCTAAGAAATGGCCTGAGGCCTCTGGCTATTATTGGCCTATTGGCTTGGCCTGACCTGGCCTGGCATGGCCTCAGGCCTGTCCTGGCCCTGTCCTGGCCTAGCTACTGTCCTGGGCCTAGGCCCTGTCAGTGGCCTGGCCCTGGGCCTGACCGGCCTGGTCTGGCCTGGGCCTGGCCTGGCCTGGCTGGCTTGTCCGGTCTGGCCTTAGGCCTGGCTGGTTACCCTAGGCCTCGTGGCCGGCCTTGCTGAGGCCTGGCCCCTAGCTGGCCTAGCCTAGGCCTGTTGGCCCCAGGCCTGGCCTAGCCTGGCCTGGCCCTATTTGCCTGCCTCTTTAACCCTAACACTAATGCTGGCCTCCTAACCTAGCCTAGCACTAGCCTAATGCCTAGCCTTGCCTTAAAACCTGACACTGAGCCTGGGCCTGGCCACTGGCTGATCCTAACACTAACCTAACCTTGACCTAGCCTATCCTCTACCTAGCCTCTAGCCCTAGCCTAACCTATCCTTGAGCTAACTCTACCCTGCTGAACTTTGGATTCCTAAATGTAACCTAACACTAGGCCTAGCCTATTGCCCTGGCCTGACCCTGGCCCTGCCTGGCCTGCCTGCCCTAGCCATGTTCGTGCCCTGCCTGGCTGGCCTGGCCTAGCCTGGCCCTGGCTCAGGCCTGGCCTGGCCTGACCTAGCCTCGGCCCTAGTCTGCCTGGCACTGCTGTGGCCTGGCCTGGTCTGGCCCTGCCTGGACATGGCCTGGCTCTAAGCCCTGGCCCTGGCACTGGCCCCAGCCTGGCCCTGACCTAGTGGTGGCCTAGGCCTGACCTGGCCTTGGCCCTAGCCTGGCCTGTGCCTGCCTGGCCTGGCCCTGGTCCTGCCTGCCCTAGCCTGGCCTGTTCTGGCCTGGCCTGGAGTCTGGCCTCTTGCCCTGGCCACTGGGTGGCCTGGCCTGGCCTGGCCCTAGCCTGGCCTAGCTCAGGCCTATCGGACTCTGCCTGACCTAGGCCTGGCCCTGGCCTTGTCCTCTAGGCCCAGCCCTGGCCTTTGGCCTGGCCTGCCCTGGCCTGGCTGGCCTGGCCTGGCCTGGACCTGGCCCTGCAGTGGCCTTGCCTGGCCTAGGCTGGCCTGGCCTGGCCTGGCACTGGCCTGGACCTGGCCTGTTTTCTGGCCTGGCCCTGGCATGTTCTGTCCTGGGCCTGCTGGCCTGTCCCTCCTGGCCTCCTTGGCCTGCCTAGGCCTGGCCTGTCCTGCCCTGGCCTGGCCTGGCAACTGCCTTGCCTGGTCCCAGCACTAGGCATGACTGCCTGGCCTGGCCTGAGCCTGGCCTGGCCTGGCTGGCCTGGCCCTGGCCTGCTCTGGCCTGCTGTCCTGGCCCTGTTAGGCCTGCCCTGGCCTGGCCAGTTGCTACCTGGCCTAGCCTAACACTGGCCTGGCTCTAGTGGCCTAGCCTGCCTCCTTGGCCTGGGCTGGCTGGCCTGGCCAGTGGCCCTGGCCTGGCCTGGCCTGGCCTGGCTGGCCTGGCCTGGCCCTGGCCTGGCCTGGGCCCTGGTGGTTTTTCAGTTGACCCTGGCCTGAAGCCTGTTCTGCCTGGCCCTGGCCTGCAGTGGCTGGCCTGGCCCTAGCCATGCCCTGCCTGACCTACCTGTCTGGCACAGCCTGGCCCTAAGTGGCATTGGCCTAGCCTGGCCCTGGCTCCTAGCCTGGCCCTGGCCTCGTGGCTCTGTCCTCCTGTCTCTAGGCCATGACCTGGCCTTGTGCCTAGGCCTGTCTACTGGCTCCAAGCCTGGCCTGGCTCAGTCCTAGCCTGCCCTGTCTCTGGCTTGGCCTGGCCTGCGCCCTAGGCCCTGGCCTGGCCTGGCCAGGCCTAGCCTGGCCTAGGCCTGGCCTGGCCTGGCCTATCCCTGGCCTGCTCTAGCCTAGGCTGGCCTGGCCCTGGCCTAGCCGGCCTGGCCTGGCCTGGCCTGGGCCTAGGCCTGTGCCTGGTCTGGCCCCTGGCCTGGCCCTGGCCCTAGCCTGTGTGGCTCTGGCTCTGGCCTGGCCTGGCCTCTTCCTGGCCTGGCCTGGCTGGTGGCCTGGCCTAGCTGGCCTGGCCCTGGCCTGGCCTGGCCTGCTGGCCCTGCTAGGCCTGGCCTGGCCTGAGCCTGGCCTGTCCTGGCTTGCCCTAGCCAGCCCTGGCCTTGGCCTGGCCCTGGCCTGACCTTTTCCTGCCTGGCCCTGACTGAGCTGCTCCTGGCCTGGCCTGGCCCTGCCTGAGCTCAGCCCCTGGCTCCTGGCCTGCTTGGCCTGGCCTGGCCTGGCCTGGGCCTGCCTGCCTGGCCCTGGCTTGGCTCTAAGCCAGGCCTAGGCCTGGCCTGCCCTGGCCCTGGCCTGGCCTGGCCTTGACCTGGCCCTGGCCTGCCTGACCTGGGCCCTAAAGTCCAGGGCCTGGCCCTGTCTGTCCTGGCCCAGCCTTTGCGTGGATAGCCTGGCCTAGCTTGGCCCATAGCCCTTCTATCCCTGCCACAATGCCTGGCCTGGCCTGACCTGACCCTGACCTTGGCCTAGCACGTGTCCCAGCCACAAACAGAACTGGCCTGGCCTGGCCTGGCTCTGCCCCTGGCCTGACCTGGGCCTGGCTCTGACCTAGCCCAGCCCCTCCCCTGGCCCTGGCCTAGCTCTGCTTTGATCCTGGACATAACATGGCCCTAGCGCTGGCCTGGCCTGGCCTGCCTAGCCTGACCCTAACCCAAGCACTAACTCCTGGCCTGACCTGCCCTACCCCTGCACTCTGGCCCTGGCTGCCTGGACCTAGATCAGCCTACCGCCTACCCTGACCTTGGCCTAGCCTGGCCTAGCTGATCATCGCCCTGGCCATGACACTGGTCCTAGCCTGGCCTGGCCTGACCTGGCCTGGCCTGGCACGGCCTGGCCTAACCCCAGCCTGGTCCTGTCCTGCTAGACCTGCCCCAGCCTAAGTCTGCCTGGCCCTTCCCCACTGCCTGGCTCACAGCCCAGCCTGCCCCTGGCTCTTGCCTTGCTCTGGCCTGGCCTGCACGCCTAAGCTTGACACCAGCCCAGCCTCAGGCCCTGTCCTGAGCCTGGGCCCTATAGGCCACAAGTCTGTCTGGGCATTTGCCTAGCCTGTTAGCTGGCACACGTGACCTCCCAGGCACTAAGCGGCCTAGCCTGACAGTGACCGCAGTGCTGGCTTGCTGGCCTAGTCTGGTCCTGGGCCTTGGCCTGGCCTGACATATTAGCCGCCTGGCCTGGGCCTAGGCATGGCACAGCCTGGCCTGGCAGTGTGCTGACCTGGAGGCCTGGCCTGGCTTTGGCTCTGAGCCTGAGCTATCACGCCCCACAACCCACTTGAGCCTGGCCTGTTTCTGGCTCTGGCCTGGAGTCTAGGCCTCTTCTGGCCTGGCCTGGCAGTGCCACTTGGCCTGGCCCGGCCTGGCCCAGCCCTACCCCAGCCCCTGGCCTAACCCGGCATGCCTGGCCTAGGCCTACCGGCCTAGGCCACAGCATGGCCATGGTCTTGTCCTGGCACTAACACTAGCTTGCTCACTGGCCTGACACAAGGCTCTGTCCTCTATCATGGCCTAATGCCTAGCCTCATCGTGACCCAATGACCCTGCTACTGCAATGACATGACCTGGCCTAAGCTCCATACGCCTAAACCCAAGGTGACCTGGCTGGCTTCAGTCTGGCCTGGCCTGGGTTCACGATGGCCTGGCCTGGTACGGCCTAGGCCTGGCTGCACTGCCTGGCCTGGCCTGGCAGCCTGACCGTAAGCCTAGAGCCTGACCTGAAACCTGGCCTGACCTGGGCCCTGGCCTGGCCTGGCCTGGCCTGGCCAAGCCGGCCTGACCTGGCCCTCACGACTGACTGCTTAGACCGCCACCTCGCCCCTGTCCAGGCACTAAGGCTGGCCCTAGCCCTGCCTAGCCTGGCTCCTGGCCTAGGCCTGGGGCTGGCCTGGCCCTGGCCTCACCTGGCCTGGCGGCCTAGCCCTGATCTAACCCTGACCCTGGCTCTGACCTGCACTAGCCCTGCCTGTGGTCCTGGCCTGGCCTGGCACTGCCCAGGCCTAGGTCTGGCCTGCCCTGGCCCCGGCCTGGCTTTGACACCTTGGCATAAGGCCTGGCTCTGCTTGGCCTGGCCTGGCCTGGCCTGCCCCTGCCTGGCACTGGCCTGGCCCTGGCTCTGGCCTGGCCTGGCCACTGGCCCGAGGCCAGGCCTGGCCTGGCCCTGGCCTGGCACTGGCCTGGCTCTGGCCCTGGCCTGGCCTGGCCCTGGCCTGACCTGGCCTGGCTGGCCTGTCCTGGCCTGCCCTGGCCTTGCCACTGGCCTGGCACTGGCCCTGGCCTGAGGCCTGGCCTGGCCTGCCTGGCCTGGCTCTGGCCGGCCTGGCCTGTGCCCTGGCCAAGCCCTGGCCCTGGCCCTGGCCTGGCCTGGCCTGGCTGGCCTAGCCTGGACAGCATGACCCTGGCCTGCCCCTGCCCTGGCCTGACCTGGGCCTGGCCTAGCCTGGCCTGGCCAGGCCTGGCCCTGGCCTTGGCCTGACCCTGGCCTAGGCCATGCCTGGCCTGACTCCTGGACCTGGCCCTGATCCTGGCCCTGGCCCTAGCCTGTCCTGGCCCTGGCCTAGCCCTGACCTAGCCTAGCCTAGCCTACCCAGGCCTGACCTGGCCTAGCCACTAGCCAAGCCCTGGCCCTGGCCTAGCCAGCCTGGCCCCACTGGCCCAAGCTGTCCTGGCCTGGCAGCTGACCCTGGCCCTGCCCTGACCTAGGCCTAGGCCCCTGGCCTGGCCTGGCTCTGCCATGCCACTGAAAACCAATGACCTAGGTCCTGGCCTAATAGAGCCTGGGCCTAGCCCAGTCTGGCTCTGACCTTGGCCATGACACTGGCTGTCTGGCCCTGACCTGGCTCTACCTTTAGCTGTCTGAGCCCTGGCCCTCAGGGTCAGCCACTAGCACAGCCTGGCCCAAGGCACTGGCCCTAAGGCCACAGGCTGGCCACAATTCTGGCCTGGCCTGGCCTCTTCACAGCCATGGCCTGTCTCTGGGCGGCCTGACCCACTAGTCCTGGCCTGGCCAGCCTGGCCTGACTCCTGGCCTGACCTAGGCCCTGGCCTCTTCTTGCCTAGCCACTGTCCTGGCCTGACCTTGGCCTCGGCCCTGGCCTGGCCCTGGCCCTGGCCTGGCCTAGGCTCTGGCCTGGCCTGGCCCTAGGCCTGGCCTGGCCTGGCCTAGGCCTGCCGTGGCCTGGCCTGGTCCTGGCCCTAGGCCTGGCTCTGGCCGCTTCCTGGCCTGGCCTGGCCTGGCCTGGCGCCTTCCTGGCCTGGCCCTGTCCTGGCTCTAGCCCATGGCCCTGGCCTGGCCTGGCCCTGGCCTGGCCTGTGCCTGGCCTGGCCCTGGCCTGGCCGGCCTAGGCCTGGCCTGGCCTGGCCTGTTCTGGCTGCTGGCCTGGCCTGGCCTATTGGCCTGGCCTGCCTGGCCCTGGCCTGGCCTGGCCTGGGCCTGGGCCTGGCCATGGCCCTGGCCTGTAGCTTGGCCTGGCCTGGCCCTGCCTGGGCCTGGCCTGACCTGGCCTAGCCTGGCCTAGCCTGGCCTGGCCCTGGCCTGCCCTGGTCTGGCCTGGGCCTGTGACCTAGGCCTGGCCTGGCCTGACATTGGGCCTGGCCTGGCCTGACCTGGCCCAAGGCCTGCCCTGGCCTGCCCTGGCACTGGCCCTGACTAGGCCTGGCCCTAAGGCCTGGCCCCGTCAGGCCTGGCCTGGCCCTGGCTCCTGGCCTGCTGCTGGCCTGACCTGGCCTGGCCTGGCCTGGCCTTACCTGGCCCTAGCACTGGCCTGACCTGCCTCTGGCCTGGCCCTGGCCTGGGCCCTGGCCTGGCCTGGCCCTGGCACCTGGCCTGGCCTGGCCTGCCTGGCCTGCCCTGGCCTTGGCCTGGCCTGCCTGGCCTGGCCCTGGCCTGGCCTGGCCTGGCCCTGGCCTGAGCCTGGCCTGGCCTTGTCTGGCCTGGCCATGACCAGTCCACCTGCCCTGGCCTGGCCTGGCCCCTGGCCTGGCCTGGCCTGGCCTGGCCCTGGCCTGGCCTGGCCTGGCCTGGCCTGGCCTGGCTGATAGCCCTGACCTGGCCTGGCCTGGCCTGGCCCTGGCCTGGCCTGGCCTGGCCAGGCCCTGGCCTGGCCTGGCCTGGCCTATGCTGGCCCTGGCCTGCATCTGGCCTGGCCCCTGCCTGGCCTGCCTGGTAGCCTGCCTAAGGCCCTGAAGCCTGGGCCCTGGCCCTGGCCTGGCCTGGCCTCTATGGGCCCTGGCCTAGGCCTGGCCATGGCCTGGCCTGAGCCCTGGCCCTGGCCCTGGCCCTGGCCTAGGCCTGAGCTGGCCCCTAGGCCTGGCCCTAGGCCTAAGCACAGGCTACCTGGCCTAGGCCTGGCCATCTGGCACAGGCCTAGGCCTGGCCTGGCCCTGTCCTAGCCTGGCCCTGACCTGGCCTGGCCTGGCACTGGCCTGGCCTGGCCAAGGCCCTGGCCCTGGCCTGGCCTGGCCAGGCCTGGCCCTGGCTCTGGCCTGCCTGCTGGCCTGGCTCTGTTTCCTGGCTGGCCTGGCCCTGGCCTTGGCCCTGGCCTAGCCTAGCCTGGCCTGGCCTGGCCTTGTCCCTGGCCTGCCTGAGCCTAGCCTAGGCCCTGGCCTGGCCTGGCGCCTCATCCTGCCTAGGCCTGGCACATGGCCTGGCCTGGCCTGGGCCGGCTTGCCCCTGGCCTGGCCCTGGGCTGGCCAGCCCTGGCCCTAGGCCCTGTCCTGGCCTAGCCTAGCCCTCTCCTGGCCCTGGCCTAAGCCTGCCTGGCCTTAGCTGGCCCTGGCCTGGCTGCTACTCCTAGGCCTAAGGCCTGGCTCTGGCCCTGACATCTGGCCATGCCCTGGCAGCCTGGCCACTTTGGTGGCCTAGGCCCCTGACCCTGCCTGACTCCTGCCCCTGGCCCTAGCCTAGCCCTGGCCTGGCCCTGGCCTAGCCTAATGCTTGGCCTGGCCTGGCCTAGGCCTGGCCTTGGCCCTCTGGCCTGGCCCTGATCCTGGCCAACCTGGCCTTGGCTGGCCTGGAGTCTTGCCCTGCCTAGGCCTGCCTTTGGCCTGGCTCTGGCCTGTGCCTGGCCCAGCCCGTGGTATGCCTGAGCTGGCCTGGCCTGACCTGACCGTATTTTGTCCTGGCCTGGCCCACAAGTTTGGCCTGGCCTGGCCTTTTACTGACCTGGCCTGGAGCTAGCCTGTTCTGGCTCTGTCCTGGGCTCTGCCTGGCCCTGGCTGGCCTGGCCTGGCCTGCCATGGCCTGGCCTGACCTGGCCTGGCCTGGCCTGGCCCTGGCTGGCCTGGCCTAGCTCTGGCCTAGCCTGGCCTGGCCTGGCCTCTGGCCCTGGCTTAGCCTGGCCTGGCCTGGCCGTGGGCCCTGGCCCTGGCCTAGGCCTGGCTGGCCTGCCTGGGCTTGCCCTGGCTCTGGCCTGGCCTGGGCCAGGCCTGGCCCTGGCCTGGCCCCTAGCCTGGCCCTGGCCCTGGCCCTGGCTCTGGCCTGGCCTAGCCTGGCCTTGGCCTGTTTTGGCCCTGGCCTGTCCTGGTCACTAGGCTTAGGCCTGGCCATTGGCCTGGCCTCAGCCTGGCCTGGCCTAGATCTGGCCTGGCCTGGGCCTGGCCCTGGCCTGATCCTGGCCTGGCCTGGCCTCCTGGCCTGACCTGGCCTGGCCTGGCCTGGCCTAGCCTGGACCTGGCCCCAGCCCTGGCCCTGGCCATGGCCTGGCACTGGCTAGGCCTAGGCCTGGCACTGACCTGGCCTGGCCTGCACGACTCAGCCTGGCCTAGGCCTAGGCCTGGACTACTGGCCCCTGGCCTGGCCTGGCCTGGCACTGGCACTGACCTTGGCCTGCCTGGCTGGCCTGGACGGCCTAGCCCTGGCCTGGCCCTGGACCTGGACAGGCCTGGCACTGTCCTGGCCTGGCCCTTCTGACTGGCCTAGGTGGCCTGGCTGGCTACTGGCCCTGGCCCTGGCCAATCACTGAAGCTTGTCGGACGCCCTGCCTGGCCTAGCCACAAGGCCTATAAGCCAGCCCTAACCCTAGGCCTAGCCCTGACCTAGGCCTGTCTTGTGCTGCCTAACTGCTACACTGTCCTGGCCTAGCCTGTGACCTGGCCTGGCTTGGCTTGGCCCTAACCTTGGATGGCCTGGCAACCATAACCTGGCCCTGGCCTGGCCTGAAATTGGCCTGGCTAGTTGGGGTCTTTGACTAGTCCCAGTCCCCTGGCCTGCCATCTGCTGGCCTGGCCTAAGTGGCCTGGCCAGGCCCAGAGCACTGTTTGGCTTGGCCTCACAAAGGCCCTTTTCTTCCCTGGCCCTGGCCTGGCCTGTCCTAGCCCTAGCTTGCCTGTCTGACTTAGCCTGACAGCCAGTCTCTGGCATCTAACTGGCCTGGCCTCAGTCTCCGGGTCCTGGCTAACGTTGACAGTGTGCTTGTCATGCCTGGCCCAGGCCTGACCTGGCTCTGGCCCTGATCCTGGCCTGGCTCTGGCCTGGCCTGGCACTGTCCTGTCTATGGCTGACCTGTCCATGGCTGGCCTCGAGCCTGGGCTATCCTGACCTGGCTGGCCTAGGCTCTGCCCTGAGCCTGCCCTGGTCCTAGCCTGACCTGACCTGGCCTTGACACTGGCCTGGCCCACTGGCTAGGCCTGGCCTCGCCTGGCCTGGCCTAGGCCTGGCCCTGGCCTGGCCTGGCCTGGCCTAAGGCTCTGGCACTAGGCCTAACCTGTCCTGACTCTGCATCTTGGCACATGGCCTGATCTTGCCCTGGCCTGGCCCTGCTAATGAATTGCCCTAAATCAGGCCTAACTAGCTAGGCCCAGCCCATGCCTGCCACTGGCCTGCCCCCTATTTCAGCCTAGCTAGGCCTGAATGAGCCTGACCCCTAGGCCCTAAACCTAGCCTAATCCCGACCCAGTACTGCCTGATCGTGCCTGGCCCTGTCCTGTCTGGCCTGGCCCTGGCCTGGCCCTGGCCCTGGCCTGCCCTGGCCTGACCCTGCATCCTGGCCTGGCCTGGCCCCTGGCCCTGGCCTGCCCTGGCCTGCCCTGGCCCTGGCCTGGCCTGGCCTGGCCCTGGCCTGGCCTGGCCTGGGCCTGGCCTGGCCTGGCCTGGCCCTGGCCTGGCCTGGCCCTGGCCTGGCCTGGGCCTGGCCTGGCCTGGCCTGGCCTGGCCCTGGCCTGGCCTGGCCTGGCCCTGGCCCCTGGCCTGGCCTGGCCTGGCTGGCCTGACCTCCCCTGGCCTGGCCCCTGGCCTGGCCTGGGCCTGGCCCTGGCCTGGCCTGGCCTGGCCTGCCCTGGCCTGGCCTGGCCTGGCCTGGCCTGGCCTGGCCCTGGCCCTGGCCTGGCCTGGCCTGGCCTGGCCTGGCCTGGCCTGGCCTGGCCTGGCCTGGGCCTGGCCTGGCCTGGCCCTGGCCTGGCCCTGGCCCTGGCCTGGCCTGGCCTGGCCTGGCCTGGCCTGGCCTGGCCTGGCCTGGCCTGGCCTGGCCCTGGCCTGGCCCCTGCCTGGCCCTGGCCTGGCCTGCCTGGCCTGGCCCTGGCCTGGCCTGGCCCTGGCCTGGCCCTGGCCCTGGCCCTGGCCCTGGGCCTGGCCCTGGCCCTGGCCTGGCCTGGCCTGGCCTGGCCTGGCCTGGCCCTGGCCTGGCCTGGCCTGGCCTGGCCCTGGCCTGGCCTGCCCTGGCCCTGGCCTGGCCTGGCCTGGCCTGGCCTGGCCCTGCCTGGCTGGCCTGCCTGGCCTGGCCTGGCCTGCCTGGCCTGGCCTGGCCTGGCCTGGCCTGCCCTGGCCCTGGCCTGGCCTGGCCCTGGCCTGGCCTGGCCCTGGCCTGGCCTGGCCTGGCCTGGCCTGGCCTGGCCTGGCCTGGCCCTGGGCCCTGGCCTGGCCTGGCCTGGCCTGGCCCTGGCCTGGCCTGGCCTGGCCTGGCCCTGGCCTGGCCTGGCCTGGCCTGGCTGGCCTGGCCTGGCCCCTGGCCCTGGCCTGGCCTGGCCTGGCCTGGCCTGGCCTGGCCCTGGCCTGGCCCTGGCCTGGCCCTGGCCTGGCCTGGCCTGGCCTGGCCTGGCCTGGCCTGGCCCTGGCCTGGCCCTGGCCTGGCCTGGCCTGGCCCTGGCCTGGCCTGGCCTGGCCTGGCCTGGCCTGGCCTGGCCTGGCCTGGCCTGGCCTGGCCTGGCCCTGCCTGGCCTGGCCTGGCCTGGCCTGGCCTGGCCTGGCCTGGCCTGCCTGGCCTGGCCTGGCCCTGGCCTGGCCTGGCCTGGCCTGGCCTGGCCTGGCCTGGCCTGGCCCTGGCCCTGGCCCCCTGGCCCTGGCCTGCCCTGGCCTGGGCCTGGCCTGGCCTGGCCTGGCCTGGCCTGGCCCCTGCCCTGGCCTGGCCCTGGCCTGGCCTGGCCTGGCCTGGCCTGGCCTGGGCCCTGGCCCCTGGCCTGGCCTGGCCTGGCCCTGGCCTGGCCTGGCCTGGCCTGGCTCTGGCCTGGCCTGGCCTGGCCTGGCCTGGCCTGGCCTGGCCTGGCCTGGCCTGGCCTGGCCTGGCCTGGCCCCCTGGCCCTGGCCTGGCCTGGCCTGGCTGGCCTGGCCCTGGCCCTGGCCTGGCCTGGCCTGGCCCCCTGGCCTGGCCCTGGCCTGGCCTGGCCTGGCCCTGCCTGGCCTGGCCTGGCCTGGCCTGGCCTGGCCTGGCCTGGCCTGGCCTGGCCTGGCCTGGCCTGGCCTGGCCTGGCCTGGCCCTGGCCTGGCCTGGCCTGGCCCTGGCCTAAGCCTGGCCCTGGCCCTGGCCCTGCCCTGCCTGCCCTGGCCCTGGCCTGGCCTGGCCTGGGCTGGCCTGGCAGCCTGGCCTGGCCCTGGCCTGCCTGGCCTGGCCTGGCCTGGCCTGGCCTGGCCCTGCCCTGGCCTGGCCTGGCCCTGGCCCTGGCCTGGCCTGGCCTGGCCTGGCCCTGGCCTGGCCTGGCCTGGCCTGGCCTGGCCCTGGCCCCTGGCCTGGGCCTGGCCTGGCCCTGGCCTGGCCTGGCCTGGCCCTGGCCTGGCCCTGGCCTGGCCTGGCCTGGCCTGGCCTGGCCTGGCCTGGCCTGGCCTGGCCTGGCCCTGGCTGGGCCTGGCCTGGCCCTGGCCTGGCCTGGCCTGGCCTGGCCTGGCCTGGCCTGGCCTGGCCCTGGCCTGGCCTGGCCCTGGCCTGGCCTGGCCTGGCCTGGGCCTGGCCCTGGCCTGGCCTGGCCTGGCCTGGGCCTGGCCTGGCCCTGGCCTGGCCTGGCCTGGCCTGGCCTGGCCTGGCCTGGCCTGGCCTCCTGGCCTGGCCTGGCCCTGGCCCTGCCCCTGGCCTGGCCTCACCTGGCCTGGCCTGGCCCTGGCCTGGCCTGGCCTGGCCTGGCCCTGCCTGCCTGCCTGGCCCTGGCCTGGCCTGGCCTGGCCTGGCCTGGCCCTGGCCTGGCCTGGCCTGGCCTGGCCTGGCCTGGCCTGGCCTGGCCTGCCTGGCCTGGCCTGCCTGCCCCTGGCCTGCCTGGCCCCCTGGCCTGGCCTGGCCCTGAGCCCTGGCCTGGCCTGGCCTGCCCTGGCCTGGCACAGTCCCTGGGCTGGCCTGGCCTGCCTGGCTCCTGCCGTAGTTCTGGCCTGACCATGTAATAGGCCTTACAGCCTGGCCTGGCCCTGGCCTGGCCTAGCTTTAGCCCGCACTAGAGCCTGGCCCTGGCTCTGACCTAGGCCCTGGCCTGACCTAAAGCCGACCACTGCCGCCCTGAGGCTAAGGGCTGGTGCTGGCTGGCTCTGGGACGTGACCTGGGCCACGCCTGCTGCCCTGGCTCTGGCCTGGAGCAGGCCTGGCCTGGCCGGCCTGAAGCCCTGGCCTGACATGGCCTGAAAGGCACAGCCTGACCTATCGTGTTGCCCGACCTGGACCTGGGAGTGGCACTGGCCGTGACCTGGCCTGGCCTGAAACCGGACCCGGAGACCTGGCTCTGGCCTGGCGCGGCCGCCCAGACAGGCCTGGCCCCAGGCCCTGGCAGCCCGGCCTGGAGTCTGAGGCCCTGGCTGAGGCCCTGGCCACCTGGCCCTGGCTTGGCCCCGCCCTGACCTGAGGCCTCTGCTGGCCTGAGCCTAGGGGTGGCACTGGCCTAGGCCGGACCTGGCCTGGCACGGCACTAGTGGGCCACTGGCCTCGTCCTGGCCCTAGGCTTGGCCTGGTCTGACCTGGCCTGACCTGGCCCTGAGCGGCCCCAACACGGACCCTGGCCCTGGCCACACATGCAGCCACCGCTTCCTGCCTGCCTGACCTCGACCTGACAGCCTGCCCTGCTGGCCTAGGCTTGGCCTGGCCCAGCCGTGCAGCTGCACGCCAACCATAACCCTAAGGCTCACCAGATCTGCTTGCCCAACCTGGCCTGGCCCGGCCTAACACTGGTGGCTATGCCTAGACCTGGCACTGATTCAACCATAGCCTTGCCCTAGGCTCACAGGCCTGGCCCCTGGGCCTCGGCCTGGCTCACGTCCCAGGCACGGCCTGGCCTGGCCCCAGCCCCTGCCACTGGCCTGGGCCACTGGCCTGATCCTGGCCTTGGCAGCCAGCCCCAAAGCCTGCCCTTGGCCTGGCCTGGACTGGCCTGGCTGGCCTGATCCTGTCCTGCCCTAGCCTGACCTCGGCCTGGCCCCACTCTTGCTGCTGGCCTGTTCCTGGCCCAGTCCTTCCTGGGCTGACCTAGTCCTGGCCTGATCCTAGCCTGACCTGGCTTTGGCCTGGCCCTAGGCTCTAAGGCCCTGACCTGATCTTCCCGGCCACCTGACCTTTGGCCTGGGGCCGGCCACAAGCCTGGCCTGACCTGGCCTGGCCTGATCTAAACTGTTCTGACCCTGGCACTGGCCTATTGTACAATGTGTTGGCCTGCCTGCCCCTTTCTTTGTCAGGCCTTGCTTTCAAGTCTGTCCAGCTCTTAGTCTCTGGCCTTTTTTGCCCAGCCTTCTTGCCTCCAGCCATGACTTGGACTGGTCAACCTAGTCTGTCCTGTGGCCTAGCTCCTGACTCTGGCCACTGTCTTCCTGAACCTAGGCCCTGGCCTGACCTGGGCATGAATCCTGGCCCTAGCCTAGTCCTAGTCTAGCACTAGCCAAGGTTTAGCCCTAGTCTGCCCCTGCCCTTTCACTTGCCCCAAGGCCTCCTGTCCACTTCCTCCTCAGACCCTAACCGTGGCCAACCCCTAACATTAGCTAACCCTAGGCTAGAACCACTCTTCTTACCCTACAGGTAACTAACTAACCCCTAACCCGCTCCGCCCGCCCCCACTACCCCCAGTCCCTGCTGTTCTGCTTATGCTTGGCCCTGCCTGCCTGGCACCTAGGCCTATTCTCGCCACTTAGCCCTGGCTTTGTCCTCGCCCTGTCTTAAGGCCATAAGTCCTGTTGGCTTTCCCCTTGGCCTGGTCTGGCCAGTATGACCTAGCTCTGGCCAATGCCTTGCCTAGTTTATCCTGGCCACGCTGCCTGGCCTAGCCTAGCCCAGGCCTGGCCTGGACTGGTCTGGCCTAGCCTGAGGCTGGCTTTGGCCTAGCCCTTGGCCTGACCTAGCTGGCCTGCCCTGGCTGGCCTGGCGCAGTAGCATGATTTACTGGCCTGTCTTTCCTTATCTCGCTTGGCCTGTCCTAGCCTGGCCTGATCCTGTCCTGGCCAGCCTTCTGCCCATACTGACTCTGGCCTGGCTCTGACCTGGCTCTTGCCTGGCACCTGCCCCGACCTGCCCGGCCAGGCCTGACCTTCCTGAGGCCTGGCCTGGCCTGGGATGGCCTAGTCGGCTTACCTAGTTTGATTTAGTCCTAGCCTGACACTGTTCCTGGCCTGGTCTGGCCTAGGCCTTAGCCTCTAATGTCGTCTGTCTGTATAGCTAACATTGCCATCCTATTACTGGCTTAAAAGCTCCTGTTATGCCCTGCCCTGGTGGCTCTGTTCTGGCCCTGATCCTCCTAGGCTTCTGCCCTAACCTGACCTAGCCTAGCCTTAGCCTTGCCTGTGGCCTGGCTGGCTGACCTGGCCTAGGCTGCCTGGCCTAGCATGGCCTGACCTGACCTGGCCTAGCCTGGCCCTGTCCTGGCTGCTAGCCCTGGCTTGTCTGGTCTCCTGGCTTGTTCTGCTACCTCTTGCTTGACCTGACCTGGCTGCCTGGCCTAGCCCTGCAACTGGCCTGGTCCTGGCCTCCTGGCCTTGGCCTGGCTCTGGCTCCTGGCCCTAGGCCTGGCCTATGGCCTAGTCCAGGCCTTGGCCAGTCTTGGCCTGTTCTCTGGCCCTGTGCCTGGCCTGACTCTGTTGTCCCCTGGCCTGGCTCTGGCCTGACCAGCCCTATTCCTGCCTGGCTGTCCTTTTGTCCCTAGCTCCTGATTCCTGGCCTGCCTGGCTTGCTGGCCCGGCTGACCTGGCCTCAGGCCTGGCCTGGCCTGCCTGATTCTGGCTTAGCCTGCCCTGGCCTGCCCTGGCCTGGCCCGCAAGACCCAGCACTGGCCTGGCCTGGCCTGGCGTTGGCCAACTACACTGGCCTGACCCGTAGGCCTGGCTCTGGCCTGCCACTTTGGCAGCTATTGATGGCCTAGAGCCTAGGCCTGGACACGGTACAGGCCCGTGACCTGGCCTGGCCTGGCCTGAGGCCCGGCGCTGGCACTGGCTGTGGCCTGGCCACAAGGTTAGCGGTGGCCTGGCCTGACCTCAGGCCTGGGCTTGCCCTTGCTGGCCTGGCCTGGCCTGACACAACCTGGCCTGGGCAGGCACTGGCCTGGCGTGGCTCTGACCTGGGCCTGGCCACAATGCAGCATTTATTTTGTCCTGGTCCTGGGCTGTTCCTGGCCCTGGCCAAGCCTAAGGCCTGCCGCTTGCCGTGCACTGGCCTGTCCTGGCCTGACCTAGGCCCTGGCCTAGGCCTGGCTGGCCCGACATGGCCCTGTCCTGGCTGACTGACTGACTCTGGAGTCAGGCCTGGCCTGGCCTGGCTCTGGGCTGCGTCAGCTCTGGCCTGACTGACCCAGGCTAGTGCTACCACGTTCGGCTCCCCCCCGACCCATCGGCCTGACTGACCTGGCTGGCCTCAGCCTGGCCTGGCCTGACCTAGGCTAGTCCTGGCCTGAAAGTCTTCCTGGCCTGGTGCAAGGTGGCGCTGGCCTGGCACTGTCCTGACGTGGCAGACCTGGCTGGCCTGGCCCTGGCTGGCCCTGGCCCTGGCCCCTGGCCTGGCCCTGGCCTGGCCCTGGCCCTGGCCTGGCCTGGCCTGGCCTGGCCTGGCCTGGCCTGGGCCTGGGCCCTGGCCTGGCCTGGCCTGGCCTGGCCTGGCCTGGCCCTGGCCCCTGGCCTGGCCCTGGCCCTGGCCTGGCCCTGCCTGGCTGGCCTGAGTCTCGGCCAGGCCTGGCCTAGGCCTGGCCAGCCCAGGTGGCCTGGCCCCTGGCCTGGCCTGGCCCAAAGGCTTTCCTGGCCCTGAAGCCTAAAGTGTGCTGAGCCTGGCTTGCCCCTAAGGCCTGACATCAAATGGGCGCTGGCCTAGGCCTGGCACTTTGGCATGGCCCTGACACTCTGGCCCTGGCCATGGCCTGGGCTCTTTATTGCCTTTCTAGGCCTGGGTGTATTAGCCTAGCCTAAGGCCCCAGCCCCCCTGCCTAGTCTTGCCCTGAGCCTGCCCCTGGCCTGCCTAGGCCCTGTTAGTAAGCCTGGTAGTGCAGGCCTTGGCCTGGGCCTGGCCCCAGCATAGCCCCTGCCTAGCCACTGCCCCTATAGGCCTGGCCTGACCTGGGCCTCAGCATGGCAAGTGGCCTGGCACATGCAATCCTGAGGCCCTAGGCTCACTTTCCTGGCCTGGCCCCCAAGGCCTAGCCTAGGCCCACCAGCCATCGTCCTAGCACTGGCCTTGGCTCTGACACTGTCCTGGCCTGGCCTGTGGCCTGGCCTGGCCTAGCCTGACACCTCCGCCCTGTGCCTTGGCTCTGGCCTGAGCCATGGCACTAAGCCATGGCCTAAGCCTGGCCCTGGCCTGATCTGGTCCTGGCATAGGCCCCTGTTCTGGCCTGTCTTGGCCCCCACCTAACAACAGCCCTGGCCTGAGCCTAGCTGGCCCTAGCCTAGGCCTGCAGCAAGTCACAGGCTGGCTCAGTCTTGTCCCATTTGGCCCAGTCCTAGCCTAGCCTGCCTGGCCCCAGCCGCTTGCCAAAGCACCTGACTTGTCCAGCCAACACCCAACCTTGGTACAACATGACCTCGGCCTGGCCTGGCCTAGCCTAAAGCTTGATCCTAGCTCTGGTCCTGGCCTGATCTGGCTGGCCTGCCTGGCAGGTCCTGGCTTGGCCTGGCCTGCCCAGCTGCTAGGCCTGACACTGGCCTGACCTGGCCAGGCCTGGCCGGGCCCTGGCTCTGGCCGGCCCAGGCCTGGCCCTGCCAGGCGCTGGCCTGGCCTGGCAGCTAGTCCTGGCTTGGCCAGCAACCTGACCTAGGCCTGGCCTAGGCCTGGCCTGGCCTAGCCTGGCTCTGGTCCTGGCCTAGCCTGGGCTGGCCCAGAGCACTAAGCCTGGCCTGGCTTCCTGGCCTAGCACCCATAGCCTATCCTGGCCTGGCCAGCCCTAGCATAGCGATCATGGCCTATTCCAGGCTCCCGGCCCTGGCCTAGCCCAGCACTGGCCTGTCCGGCCAAATCAACTGTAACTCTGGCCTAACTGCCCATAAAGGCCACTTGGCACTGGCCTCGGCCTAGTCCTGGACGGCCTGCCTGGCCTGGCCTAGAATTGCACTGGCCTGGCCTAGTCTGGCCCTGGCCTAGTCCCTGCCCCTGCCTCAGTCTCTGTCACTAGCCGTAGCCTGGCTGGCCCTGGCCAGGTCCTGGCACTGGCCTGGCCTAGCTGGTCAGCTCTGGCCCTAGCCTAGTGTCAGGCCTAAATCCAGGCCTGGCAGTGGGCTGTCCAGGCCCTGGCCCAGGTCTGTGACTGGCTCCCAGCCTAGACTGCCTGGTCTGTCCTGGCCTGGCCTGGCCTATCACAGAGCCTGGCCCTGGCCAAGTCATGGCCTAGCCTAGCCGGCCTGGTCTAAATATAACTCTACCAGCCTGCCTGGCTCTAAAGCCTGACCTGGCCCTGACACTGGCCATGGCCCTAGTTATATTGTAGCACTAGCCTAACCACTAGCCTAGGCCCTAGGCCTGCCCTAGGCCTAGCCTAGCCTCCCAAGCCTAGCCAGCCTCTGCCTAAGCCTGGTTCCTAGTCTGGCCTGGCCTAGCCTGACCGTGGCAGCTGGCCTGGCCTAGGCCGGGCCTAGACCACCTAGCCTTTAGATCCTATTCCCTGGCCTGGCTGACCCTAGGCCCTGGCCCTGCCTAGCCTAAGCTCTAGTCTCACCTAGCACTGGCCCTAGCCTCTGGCCTGACCGGGCCTAGCCTGGGCCTAGCTCTGGCTGGCTAAAGCCTAAGGCACAGGTCCTGGCCTGGCCTGGCCTGGCCTCCGCACTAGCCTAATCCCGGCCTAGCCTGCCCGCACACTGAGCCTGCCTTAATCTAGAGCCCAAAGCCATAGCTTCACTGCCCATAAAGTCTTACCCCAGGCCTATTTTGTATGACCTGGCCTGTCCTGGCCAAAATAGCCTGGCCTGGCCTTTAGGCACCCACCTCTGCTTTACGGCCGTACCAGGCATAGTCAGCCTCAGGTCTAGCCTGGCCTAGCCTGATCCTGGCCCTAGCCTAGACCTGGCCATTGGCCTGACCTGCCCTGGCCGGGGCTGACCTGGCCTGAGCCTGGCCTGGCCTAAACCTGGCCTGTACATGCACTGGCCTAGGATGACGCTGGCCTGGCCTGGCCCAGGCCTGGCCATGGGCCTGCCTGGTCCTGGCCTGGCCTCGTCAAACGGCCTGGGAAGGTGGCTTCTGGCTCTGGCCCTGCCTGCCTGAGCCTGGCACTGGTCTGCACCGGCCTGGCCTGCGCCAGCTCCTAGCCTGGCCAGGCCTGGCATGATCCTGGCCTGGCCAGCAACTGGCTCTGTCACTAGCACTGTACTGGCCATGAGCCTGGCCACCTGTGCTAACTGGGCCCCAGGCCACAAGGCCCTAGTTCTGGCCTCTTCCGGCCTAGGCCTGGCCTGAGCCGAGACCCTAGCCTGGCCTAGAGCCCTGGCCTGGCACCAGCCCTAAACTGTAGCCATAGCCCCGGCCCTAGCCTAACTCCCAGCCTCACCCTAACCTGACATGCCTGACCCTCAGCCTGGCCGTTGCCAGCCCTATTTCCATCACAATCCTGACCTAAACGGACTGAGTCTGGCCGAGAGCCACCAGCTCCCAGTCCTGGCCTGATCCTGAGGCTCAGGCCTAGCCTGACCCCAGAGCCTGGCCTGGCCTAGGCCTGATCCCTGGCCTGGCCCTGGCCCCTGGCCTGGCTTGACCCTGGCTGCAGCCTGGCATTCAAAATGCTAGCCTAGCACTGGCCTCGGCCTGGCCTGGCACTAGGCCCTGGCCTGAGCTCTGGGCCTCGGCCAGGCATT
The DNA here is from genome assembly GCA_917880005.1 of Nanger dama. Classification (NCBI taxonomy): domain Eukaryota; kingdom Metazoa; phylum Chordata; class Mammalia; order Artiodactyla; family Bovidae; genus Nanger; species Nanger dama. The sequence continues at coordinate 28,102 of CAKJTW010000348.1, read as the reverse complement.
GGCACTGCGCTGGCCTGGGGCCACAACAGTAGCCTGGTCCTGAGTGTGGCCTGGCTTCGTGCACTGGCCTGAAGGCTGGCCTGGCCCCTGGCCTGGCCGCAGCCTGGCCAGGCCTAGGCCCTGGCCTGGAGTCAGGTTCTGACCTGGGCACTTGGCCTGGCCTGGCCTGGCACCTGGCCTGGCCTGGCCTGACCTGGGCCTAACTTCCTGGAGGCTGCGGCCTGGGTGATGGCTGGCCTGGCCTGGTCTTGGCACTGGCCTAGGCCAGGCCTGGCCACTGGCCGGACACTGACATAGGCCTCGTCAGTCGTGACCTGGGCCTGGCCACTGGCCTGACCTGGGCCTCTGTCTGCCTCGGCCTGGCCTGGGCCTCTTCTGGCTCTAGGCCTAAGGTGTGCTGACCTGGCCCTGACCCTTGCCTGGCCTGGCCTGGCGCGGTCAGCCTGCAACCTTCCTTCTGGCCTAAGCAGATGTCCCCGGCGTGGCCTCGCCTGGCCTGGCCTGAAGCCTGGCCTGACTGCGTGATCATGGCGTGGCCTTGGCCTGGGCTGTCCTAGGCCTGCTCCTGAGAAGCCTGGCCTATCTCTGCCATGGCTCTGGCCTAGCCGCCAACAACCAAACTAGTCTGGCCACAATGGCCCTGGCCCTGTCCGAGGACCTGGCGCACAAGCCTGGTCCTCGCCAGTCCTGGCCGGGCCATAGCACTTGCAATGGCCTTAGCCCTGACGTGACCTAGGCAAAGGCCTTGCCCTCAAGCCTGGAGGCCTAACAAGGCCCCCTGGCCTGGCCTGTCTTTAAGCCTATTTTGTCATGTGTCTATTTACCTAAGGCCTGATCCTCGAGTCAACAGTGATCACTAAACCTTGGCTGTGCCTGTGACTAAATAAGCTGTTGCATTTGTGTGGCAAATGACCTGACCTATTTGGGTCGGCTCAGCTAAACACTAAAGGCCCAGAAACGTGATTTCCCGGCCTGGGCCCAGCCTGCAGTCCCAGTCCCAGTCAGCCCTACTGTCTCGGCCCTGGCCTTGGGCCAGGCCTGGCCTGAGACCGCAGGCCTGGCTCTGGCGGGAGTCTGCCTGGGCATGGCTCTGACACTGGTGCCTGGCCTGAGGCCCAGCCTGGAGCTAGCTGGCACTGTTGCTGACCTGGCAGCTGAAGCCGGCCTGGGCCCGCAGAATGGTGCAGGCCTACCTGGGCCTGGCATGGCACTGACAGCGGCCTGGCAGCTGACCTGGGCCCTGGCCTGACCTGGGCCTGGCCTGGCCTGGCTTGCTGGTCTCAGGCTCTGGCTCTGGCTCTGTCGGGGGGCCTCTCACCTGAGCGATTCAGTCTGGCCTGGCCCTGCCTGGCTGACAGCAGGCCCTGGCCTGAGCCTGGCCTGGCGGCCCTGGCTCTGGCGCTGGCCTGACCTGGGCTGGCCACTGGCCTGGCCTAGGCCTGGCCACTGGCCTGGCGACGGCCTGGCTCTGGGCCCTGGCCTGACCTCGGCCTAAGCACTGGCCCTGGCCTGACCTGCCCCCCCTCCTGAGCTGGCCTGAGGCCCTGGCCTGGGCTCTTCTGACCTGAAGCAGGAGTGGCCTGACCCCGGACCTGGTCCACTCCGCACCAGCCTGTCTGGCCTGGTATCCTGACCACTGGCCCCTGGCCGTCCTGGCCTGATGATAGGCCTGGCTGGTGGTGATGGCGTGACCTAGAGCCTGGTCCAGCACCAGCCATGCCTGGCCTGCAAGGCCACAACAATGGCGCTGGGCCTGGCTCTAGCCTGGCCTGGCACCATGTTGAACTAGGCTAGGCTTCCCAACACCTGCCCCCTGGCCTGGCCTGGCCCCTAACCCTGTCTGCCACCCAGCTCGGCCCTGCCCCATTTTACTAATCGCAAACCCGCCTGGCCCTGGCCTGGCCAGGCACCCCTAGACCTGGCACTGGCCCTGATTACTCGAAGCCTATCCCTGGCCCGAGACAAGGCCTTACACTAGCCCCAGCCCGGGCCTGATCCTCGTCAAGGCCCTGGCCGGACAAGGCCTGGAAGGCCTGGCTGGCCGACATCCTTGGCCTGGCCCCTGGCTCTGGCCTAGGCCTGTCACCTAAATCCTGACCTAGGCCCCCGGCTTGGCCTGATATGGCCTGGCCTGGCTGCTGAGCCTGGCCTGGACAGGGCTAGGCCTGGCCTAGAGCCAGCCTTGGCCTGGCTTACAGGACTGGCCTGATCCTGTCCTGACTATTTGGCTCTGGCCTGGCACCGGCCTAGAACCAACCCCAGTCCCAGCCTAGGCCCAGCCCTGTCCCCACCCCCAGTCCCAGCCTAATCTGGCCTCAGCCTAACACCAGCCTACCTGGCCTGGCCTGAGGCCTGGGCCTGAGCCCTGGCCCCTGGCTAAACTGGCTGGCTCCTGACCTGGGCCTAGGCTTAGGCCTGGCCTAGCCTGGCCTGGCCTGGTGTCGTCCTACCGGCCTAGCCTGGTCCTGGCCTGGCACTGGTCCTGAAACCTGGCCGTGGCTCACAGCACTGGCCTGAGCCTAGACCTATCCTAGTCCTGGCACGGCTGTGCCTGGCCCTGGCCACCTCGCCTGGCCCTGGCCTAGGCGTCTTCCTGACATGGGCTTGAAGTCAAGGCTGGCGCTCCACTGCCTGTTCTGGCACCTGGCCTGACCCTCGCCTGGCCTGGCCCAGGCCTCAGTCTTGGCCTTGCTAGGCTTGGCTGGCCACCTGGCCTGTGCCTAGGCCCTGGCCTATGCTTGACGTGATGTCTTGACATGACTGACCCTGGCAGCCGGCCCCCAGGCCTGGGCTCGGCTGCACTTGCCTAGCCTAACCTAGCCAGCCTGGCACTGGCCTGAGCCAGGCCTAGCCTAGCCTGGCCTGGCCTGGGCCTACCCCTGGCCTCCTGGCCTAGGCCTTTCTGACTCTGCGGCCCCACGGCCTGGCCCTGGCCTGGCCTGGCCGGCCTGGCCTGGCTGCCCTGTCGTGGCCTAGGTTCACAGCCGTGTCACTGTCCTTGCCCAGTCCTGGCCTGGCCTGGCTCCCGATCAGCGCACTGCATGCCGCATACCTGGCCTAGGCCTGGCCCTGGCCTGTTTCCTAGTCCTGGCACTGGCCGTGGGCCTGGCACTGGGCCTGGCCTGGCCCTGTCCTGGCTTCAACCTGGCCTAATGTGCAAGCCTATTTCTTTGTTCACAGCATTGACCTAGCTAAACCTCTTCTAAACTCAACCTAACAGTGACACTAGCCTAGCCTAGCCTGTTACCAAACCCAGCCTAACCTAGCCTATCTTTAATTTTCCCTAATCCTAACTAGCAAACTAACCACAATGGGCTGGCCTAGCCAACCTGAGATGACCTGGCCCTACCCCTTACAAACTCATTTCCAACCTAACCTAGCCCTTACACTATTAAACCTTGCGTAACCTAACCTGACCACCATGACCTGTCTAGCTTGCCTAGCCTAACCCGCTTCACCTGGCCTGAGCACTGAAGCTCTAGGCCACCAGCTGAGCCTGGCCTATTTTAACTTTGCCTAAATCAAAGCATACCAGCCCTGCCCAGCACCGTCTCTTTGGCCCTGGCCCTGGCCTGGCACTGCCCTTGTCCTTGCCTAGCTCTGTCACTCGTCCGCCAGCCTGGCCCTGGCTGGCCTGGCACTGACCATAAATGCAGCCAGCTCAACCTCGGCAAGCAGTGATCCTGGCCTGGCTTGCTGGCCCGCCTAGGCATGGCCTAGTCTTGGCTCTGGCCTGGCCTGGCGTGACAGTAGCTCAGTCTCAAGCCTGGCCTCAGCCACCTGCCTCTGCGTGGCATCCCATCCTGCCTGGCCCCCTAGGCAAATTTCGGCTCTGGCCTGATTGCACCCTGACGCTTGCCTCTAGTCTTGGCCCTGGCCTAGGCCTGTGCCTCTTCTTGTCCTGGGCCTGGCAATGGTGCTGAGTCCTGGTGCCTGTCCTGGCTTTAGGCTCGGCCTAGGCCTGGGCATGGCCCCTAGGCCTAGGCCCTGGCGTGTTTCTTGCTGGCCTAGCCTGGCAGTAGTCTTGACCTGGGCCTGACACTGGAGGCTACCACCTGGCCCTGGCCTGGCACTGGCACTGGCCTGGCCCTGGCTGGCCTGGCAGTGTGGTGTGTCACTGTTTCAGCACTGGCCCTGGCCCAGTCCTGATCCTGGGCTACAGCCCGAGCTAACCGGCCCTTTTTCACACTGGCCCTGACCCTGTTTCTTCCCAGCACTTTGGCCTGTCCCATAGGCCTATCCTGGCTGGGCTCTGGCTCTAGGCACTGGCTGGCCGTGGGCCTGGGCCCTTCCTGGCCCCTGTAGGCTTCCGTGACTTGCCTAGCCCTGTCTTAAGGCTGGCCTGGCCTGGCTCATTGCCGCCCTGCCCTGCCCAGAAAGCCTGTCTGCGGCTGACCTATTTAACTAGTCCATTATGACACACCTCGATGCGTCATTATGACACTAAGGCCTGTGTGCCTGAGCCTAGGCCTGCCCTATCCCCTGGCACTGGCTCTGGCTCTGGCCTGGCACTGGGCCTAAGGCCTGGCCTGCCTGGCCCTGGCCTGCCTGGCCTGGCTCTGGCCTCCGGCCCTGGCCTGGCCTGGCCCTGCCTGCCTGGCCTGGCCTGGCCTATGGCCCTAGTCCTGGCCTGGCCTGGCCCTGGCCTGGCCTGGCCTGGACCTGGCCTGGCCCTGCTGGCCTGGTGGCCTAGCCCTGGCCTAGCATCTCTGGCCTAGCTGGCCCGGCCCTGGCCTGGCCTGCTGGCCTGGCCTGGCCTAGCCTGGCCCTTCGGCCCTGGCCCTAGCCTGGCCTGGCCTGCCTGGGCCTGGCCCTGGCCTGGCCCTAGGCCTAGCCTGGCCTTGCCTGGCCCTAGCCCTGCCTAGCCTCCTTCCCTGCTGGCCCTGCCTGCTGGCTCTAGCTGGCTTGCCTGCCCTGGCCTGGCCTGTAGGCCTGGCTCTGGCCTGGCCCTGGCCTGGCCTGGCTGGCCTGCCTGGCCCTGTGGCCTGGCCTGCCTGGCTCTGGCCCTGGCCTGCCTGGCCCTGCCTGGCCTGGCCTGGCCTGGTGGCCTAGCCCTGGTCTGGCCTGGCCTGGCCTGGCCTGGCTGGCCTGGCTGGCCTGGTCTGGCCTGGCCTGGCCCGCCTGGCCTGGCCCTGGCCTGCCTGTTGGCCCTGTGGCCTGGCCCTGGCCTGCCTCTTGGCTGGCCTGGCTCTGGCCTAGCCCTAACCTGGCCTGGTCTGCTGGCCCCTCCTTGGCCTGGCCCTGGCCCTGACCTGGCCTGGCCTGGCCTGGCCCTGGCCTGGCTGTGGCCCTGGCCTGAGCCTGGCTGGCCTGGCCTGGCCTGGCCCTGGCCTGGCCTGGCCTGGCCTGGCCTGGCTGGCCTGGCCTGGTCCTGGCTGGGCCTGGCCTGGCCTGCCTGGCCTGGCCAGCCTGGCCTCCTGGCCCTGGCCTGGCTGGCCCTGGCCTGGCCCTGGCCTGGCCATGAGCCTTGGCCCTGGCCTGGCCTGGCTCTGCCCTGGCCTGGCCTGGCCTGGCCTGGCCCTGGCCCTGGCCTGGCTCTGGCCTGGCCAGCCTGGCCTGGCCTGGCCTGGCCTGGCCTGGCTGCCTGGCCTGGCCTGGCTGGCCTGCCTGGCCTGGCCCTGGCCTGTCCCAGCCTGGCCTCATTGCCCTGGCCTGGGCCTGGCCTTCTGGCCTGGCCTGGCCTGGCCTGGCCTCCTGAGGCCTGCCTGAGCCGGCCTGGCCTGTTGGGCTAGCCTGGCCCTGGCCTGGCCTGGCCTGCCTGGCCTTGGCCTGCTGGCCTGGCCTGCCTGCTGTCCTGGCCTAGCCTTGCCTGCCTCGCCCTGCTGGCCTTGGCCTAGCTTGCTGCTCCTAGCCTGGCCTGCCTGGCCCGGCCTGCCTGGCCTGGCACTGAGGCTTGGCCCTAACCTGGCCCTGGCCTTGCCTGGCCTATCCCTGGCCCTGGCCCTTTTGGCCTGCCTAGCCCTAGCCTATCCTGGCCTGGCCACTGCCCTGCTCTAGCATGGCCTGGCCTCTCTTGGCCTGACCTATGCCCTGGCCTAGTGGCCCTGGCTGGCCTAGGCCTGTCTCCCTGGCCTGTCTGCCCTGGCCTAGCCCGGCCTCCTAGCCTCCTGCCTCCTGCCCTGTCCTCCAGCTGGCCTTGGCCTTCTGCCTAGGCCTAGCCTGCCTTGGCCTGGCCTGGCCTGCCTAAGCCCCTGGCCTGGCCTGGCCTGGCCTGGCCTGGCCTGTTCCCTGGCCTGGCCTGCCTGGCCGCCTGGTGCGGCCCGCTTGGACTGGCCTGGCCTAGCTCTGGCCCTGTTCCTGCCCTGGCTGCCTGGCCTGGCGGCCTAGCCTGGCCTGCCGGCCTAGCTTGGCCTCCCCTGGCTGTCCTGGCCCAGGCGCTCTGGCCCAACCCTCCTGGCCCTGGCCCTAGCCTGCCCTGGCCTGGCCTGGCCGCCCGTCCTGGCCCTGGCCTTCCGTGTCCTGGCCTGGCTGCCTTGCTGGCCTCCCCTGGCCTGGCTGTCCTGCCTGGCGGCCTTCTCCTGGCACTGCTGTCCTGGCCTCGCCCTGGCCTGTGGTCCTGGCCCTAGCCTAGGCCTGGTGGCCTTTGCCTGGTGGCCTGGCCTGGCCTGGCCTGGCCTGGCCTGTCCTGACCTGGCCTCGCCTGCTGGCCAGGCCCCCTGGCCTTGGCCCCCTGCTAGCCGCTCCTGGCCCTGCCTGCTGGCTGGCCCTGTCCTTGGCCTGGCCTGGCCTAGCCCTGGCCTGGCTTTGGCCTGGCCTGGCCCAGCACTGGCCTGGCCCTGGCCTGCCCTGGCCTGGCCTGACCTGGCCTGGCCTGGCCCCTGGCCTAGTCTAATCCCCTGGCCTGGCCCTAGCTCTGGCCCTGGGCCTGGCCTGGCCTGGCCTGGCCTGTTGGCCTGCTGGCCTGGCCCTGACCTGGCCTGGCCTGGCCTAGCCCCGGCCTGGCCTGACCCTGCCCTGGCCTGGCCTGGCCTGGCCCCTTCTGGCCTGCCTAGCTTGGCCTGGCCCTAGCCTGGCCTGGCTGGCCTAGCCTGGCCTAGCCCTGGCTTGACCGCCCTGGCCTGGGTGGCTTGCCCGTCCTGGCCTCTTGTCTGGCCAGTCACTGGCCTGCCTGGCCCCTGGCCTGGCCTGGCCTTGCCCTGGCCTAGCCTGGCTGACCTCTGGCTCTGCCCTTGCTGGCGCCTCCCTGGCCTGGCCTGGGCTTCTCCTGGCCCTTCTGGCTTAGCCTTGTCCCGGGCCTAGCTGGCCCTGCTGGCCTAGCCCTCCTGTCTTCCTGGCCTAGCCTAGGCCTGCTGCACTGCTGGCTGCCCTGTCCTTCCTGGGTTGGCCTGCCTGTCTGGCCTGGCCTGGCCTGGCTTGGCTGCCTGGCCTGGCCTGGCCTAGCCCTGGCTTTTGTCCCTCCTGTCCTGGCTCAGTGGCCCGCCTGTCACTGGCTCTGGCTGTTTTTTCTGACCTCCTGCCTGCTGTTCCTTGCCTGGCCCTGTCCTGTCCAGGTGGCCTCGGCCTGGCCTGGTGGCCATGGCTGGTAGGCCACTGGCCTGCCCCTGGCCTCTGTCCCTGGCCTGGCCTGGCTTGGCTAGTCTGGTTGGCCACTGGCCTGGCTGGCCTGGCCTGGCCTGGCCTAGCCTGGCCTGCTGGCCCTAGTCCTGGCCTGGCTTGGCCCTCTCTGGCCTAGCCTGGCGCCTGGCCTGGCCTGGCTTCCCTGGCCTGGCCCTCTCTGGCCTAGTCCTGGCCTGCCTGCCTGGCCTGGCCTGCCTGGCCTGGCTGGCCTGGTCTGGGTGGGCTGGTCTGGCTGGCTTGGCCTGGCCCGCCTCCTGGCCTGACTTGCTCGGCCTGGCCTCCTGGCCTGGCCCCTGGCCCTAGCCTGGCCTGGCCTGGCCTGCCTGCTCCTGGCCTGGCTCTGGCCTGCCTGGCCTGGCCTGGCCTAGCCTGGGCCTCTGGCCTGGCCTGGCCTGGCCTGGCCTGGCCCTGGGCCTGGCCTGGCCTGGCCTGGCCTGCCCCCAGGCCTGGCCTGGCTGCCCTGGCCTGGCCTGGCTCTGGCCTGCCTGGCCTGCTTGGCCTGGCCTTGCTGGCCTGGCCTGGGCTGGCCTGGCCGGCCTGGCCTGGCCCTGGTCCCGCCCTGCCTTGGCCCCAGCCCCTGCCTAGGCCTGGCCTGAGCTTGGCCCTAGGCCCTGGCCTGGCTGGCCTGGCCTGGCCCTCCTGCTGGCCTGGCCTGGCCTGGCCTGAGGCCCTGGCCTGGCTGGCCTGGCCTGGCCTGGCCCTGGCCTGGCCTGGCCTGTGGCCTGGCCTGGCCTGGCCTGGCCTGGCCTGGCCTGGCCCTGGCCTGGCCTGGCCTGGCCTGGGCCTGGCCTGGCCTGGCCTGGCCTGGCCTGGCCTGAGCCTGGCCTGGCCTGGCCCTGGCCCTGGCCTGGCCTGGCCTGGTTGGCCCTGGCCTGGCCTGGCCTGGCCTGGCCCTGAGCCTGGCCTGTCCCTGGCCTGCCTGGCCTGGCTCTGGCCCTGTGCCTGGCCCTGGCCTGGCCTGGCCTGGCCTGGCCTGGCCTGGCCTGGCCTAGGCCTGCCTGGCCTGGCCTGGCCTGGCCATGGCCTGTCCTAGGCCTGGCCTGCCTGTCCTGTCCTAGCCCTGGCCTAGCCTGCCTGGCCTGGCCCTGGTGCCTGGCCTGCCTCATGTGCCTGGCCTGGCCTGGCCCTAGCCTGGCCTGGCCCTGGCCTAGCTGGCCTGGCCTAGCCTGGCCTAGCCTGTGCCTGGCCTGGCCTGCCTGCCTGGCTTGGCCTAGCCTGGCCTGGCCTAGCCTGGCCTGGCCTGGTTTCTGGCCTGGCCTGGCCTGGCCTGGCTGGCCCTGGCCTTCCCTGGCCTGGCCTGGCCTGGCCCTGCCTCCTGGCCTGTCCTGCCTGGCCTGGCCTGGCTGGCCTCGTCCTGGCCTAGCTGGCTTGGCTTGGCCTGCTTGCCCTGGCCCTGCTGGTGGCCCTGGCCCTGGCTGGCCTTGGCCTGTTCTTGGCCCTGGCCTGGCACAGGCCTAGCCTGGCCTGCCTGGCCTGGGCTGGCTGGCCTGGCCTGGCCTGGCCTGGCCTGGCCGGGCCTGGCCTGGCTGTCTTGGGCTGGCCTGGCCCCTTTTCCCGGCCACACTCCTAGCCTGGCCTCCAGGCTTGCCACCTGGCCATGTCTGGTCCTGGCCTGGCTCACTGGCCTGTACCTGAACCTGGCCTAAGTCTGGCCTGGCCTGATCACAGCCTGTCCCGGACTGCCTGGCCAGGCCCGGCTGTCGCTATGATCCAGGCCCAAGCCTCCGGCCTGTCCAGTCCCGGCCGGGCTCAGCAACTGGCAGGGCCTGGCCCTGAGCCAGGCCACAGGCCTGGCCTGGCCCTTTCGCCGGGCCCAGCCAAGCCAAGCCCTAGTACTGGCCTAGCCTAGCTGGACCTGTAAAGGCCTGGCCGGCACTGGCCGGGCCTGGCCTGACTTGACCTGGCTCTGGCCCTTGGCCTACTCCTGGCCTGACCTAGCCGTGACCTAACAGTGGAAGCTAGGCCAAACACCTAACCTAAGCCCTGGAATCTCGCCTGCCCTAGCCAACCTGACTGGCCGGACCAGACTCTGGCCTGGCCTGTGACAGCACTGGCCCCTGGCCTTCGGCCCAGCGTGGCAGCGCCCAGTCCCTAGAGCCTGGCACGGCTGGCCTCACCTGTTTAGGCCGAGCCTAAGCCCAGCCACAGTCTGTTTCTGCTTCATTTGGTCCCAGCGGCTTGCCTCGGCCTCAGGCCAGCGCGGCCCAGAGCGGCCCCTCAATCCCTGCTCCCTAGCTAGCACAGGCCTGGCCTGGCCAGTGGCACTGTTTCCTGGCACCTGGGCCTGGGCCTATGCTGGCCTGGTACTATTGGTGGCCTGGCACTGGCCCTGTGATTGCTGGTACGATGCAGTACAGGCCTAGGCCTAGGCCTGGCCTGGCCTGACCTGCCTTTCCTGGCCTGACCTTGCCTATTGGCCAGCCCTAGCTCTAACCTGGCCAGGCACTGGTCTGTCCTAATCTTGACCCTGGCTTAACCTTCCAGGCCTAGCCTGGCCCAGGTCCCAGCCTAGCCTCGCCCTGGCCTGGCCCTAGCCCTGGCCTGGCCTAGTCTGTTTGTCCTGCCGCCTGGCCTGGCCTGGCCTAGTCCTGTTCCCCACTGGTTTGGCCTGGTTGCCCAGGCCCTATTTTGGCCTAGGTCTGCCCTATTTCTTCTTGCCCCTGGCTTAGCCTGGCCCTGGCCTGTCCTGGGCCTGGCCTGGCCCTGGGCCTGCCCTGGCCTCTCCCAGCCTGGCCTGGCCTTGCCATGGCCTGGCCTGGCTCTGGCCTGGCCTGGCCTGGCCTGGCCTGGCCCAGGCCCTGGCCCTGGCCTGGCTTGGCCCTGGCCTGGCCTGGCCTGCCCTGGCCTCCTGGCCCTGGCCTGTCCTGCCTGCCTAGTCCTGGCTTGGCCTGGCCTGGCCTGTTGGCCTGGCCTGCCTGGCCTGGCCTGCCAGCCTGGCCTGGCCTGGCCTGGCCTGCCTGCCTGGCCTGGCCTGGCCTCCTGGTGGCTGGCCTTGTGCTTGCCTGGCCTGGCCTGGCCTGGCCTGGCGCTGGCCTGGCCTGGCCTGGCCCTGGCCTGGCCCTGGCCTGGCCTGGCCTGGCCTGGCCTGGCCTGGCCAGGCCTGGCCTGGCCTGGCCCGGCCTGCTGGCCTGCCTGGCCTGGCCTGGCCTAGTCCTGGCACTGCCTGGCCCTAGCCTGGCCCTGGCCCTGCCTGGCCTACCCGGCCTGGCCTGGCCTGGCCTGGCCCTGCTGGCTGGCCTAGCCTGGCCTGGCCTAGCCCTGCCTGGCCTGGCCTGGCCCTAGCCTGCCTGCCTAGGCCTGGCACTGGCCTAGCCTGCCTGGCCTGGCCCTGGCCTTGCTGGCCCTGCTGGCCTGACCTGGCCTGGCCTGGCCTGATCTGGCCTGGCCTGGCCCTGGCCCTGGCCTGGCCTGGCCTTTAAGACCCCTGGCCTTTGGCCTTGCCTGGCCCTGGCCTGGCCTGGCCTGGCCTGCTGGCCCTGGCCTGGCCCTGGCCTGGCCTGGCCTGGGCCTGGCCCCGGCCCCTGGGCCTGGCCTGGCCCCTGGCCTGCCTGGCCTGGCCTAGCCTGGCCTAGCCTGCTAGCCTGGCCTGGCCTGGGCCTAGCCTGGCCTGGCCCTGGCCCTGCCTGGCCTGGCCTGGCCTGGCCTGGCCTGGCCTGGCCCTGGCCTGGCCTGGCTGGCCTGGCCTGGCCTGGCCTGGCCTGGCTCTGGCCTGCCCGTGGCCTGGCCAGCCCCTGCCACTTGCTGCCCTGCCTGCCCTGCCTGGCCTGGCCCTGCCCTGGCCTGTCCTGACCCTGTCCTAGCCTATCCTGGCCTCTGGCCTGGCCCTGGCCTGGCCTAGCCTGGCCTGGCCTGGCCCTGGCCTGGCCTGGCTCTGCCCCAGCCCTGGCCTAGCCTGGCCTGGCCTGCTGGCCCTCCTGGCCTTGGCCTGGCCTGGCCTGGCCTGGCCCTGGCCTGGCCTGGCCTGGCCTGGCCTGGCCCTGGCCTAGCCTGGCCCTGGCCTGGCCTGGCCTGCCTGGCCCTGGCCTGCTGGCCTGGCCCTGGCTGGCCCCCTGCCCCTCGCCTGGCCTGGCCTGGCCCCTGGCCTGGCCTGGCCTGGCCTGGCCTAGCCTGGCCTGCCTGGCCTGGCCTGGCCTGGCCTGGCCTGGCCTGGCCTGGCCTGGCCTGGCCTGGCCCTGGCCTGGCCTGCCTGGCCTGGCCCTGGCCTGGGCCTGGCCTGGCCTGGCCCTGGCCTGGCCCTCGGCCTGGCCTAGCCTGGCCTGCCCTGGCCTGGCCTGCCCCTGGCCTGGCCTAGCCCTGGCCTGCCCTGGCCTGGCCTGGCCTGGCCTGGCCTGGCCTGGCCTGGTCCTGGCCTGGCCTCGGCCTGGCCTAGGCCCTGGCCTGGCCTGGCCTGGCCTGGCCTGGCCTGGCCTGGCCTAGGCCTGGCCTGGCCTGCCCTGGCCTTGGCCCTGGCCTGGCACTGGCCTGGCCTAGGCCCTGGCCACCCTGGCCTGGCCTGGCCTGGCCTGGCCTGGCCTGGCCTGGCCTAGCCTGGCCCTAGCCTGGCCTAGCCTGGCCTGGCCTGGCCTAGCCTGGCCTGCCTGGCCTGGCCTGGCCTGGCCTGGCCTGGCCTGGCCTGGCCTGGCCTGGCCTGGCCTGGCCTGGCCTGGCCTGGCCTGGCCTGGCCTGGCCTGGCCTGCGCCTGGCCTGGCCCTGGCCTGGCCTGGCCTGGCCTTCAGGCCTGGCCTGGCCTGGCCTGGCCCGGCCCTGACCCCTGGCCTGGCCCCTGCCTGGCCTGGCCTGGCCTGGGCCTGGCCTGGCCTGGCCCTGGCCTGGCCTGGCCTAAGCCTGCCCTGGCCTGGCCCTGGCCTAGCCCTGGCCTGGCCTGGCCTGGCCTGCCTGGCCTGGCCTGACCTAAGGCCTGGCCTGGCCTGGCCTGGCCCTGGCCTGCCTGGCCTGGCCTGGCCTGGCCTGGCCTGGCCTGGCCTGGCCCTGGCCTGGCCCCTGGCCTGGCCCTGGCCTGGCCCTGGCCCTGGCCTTGGCCTCGCCTTGGCCCTGGCCTGGCCTGGCCTGGCCCTGGCTCTGGCCTGGCCTGGCCTGGCCTGGCCCCTGGCCTGGCTGGCCTGGCCTGGCCTGGCCTGGCCTGGCCTGGCCTGGCCCTGGCCTGGCCCTGGCCTGGCCTGGCCTTGGCCTGGCCTGGCCCTGGCCCTGGCCTGGCCTGCCCTGGCCTGGCCTGGCCCTGCCTGCCCTGGCCTGGGCCTGGCCCATGGCCTGGTGGCCTGGCCTGGCCTGCCACTGGCCTGCCTGGCCTGGCCTGGCCTGGCCTGGCCTGGCCTGGCCTGGCCTGGCCTGGCCCTGCCCTGGCCTGCCCTGGCCTGGCCTGGCTGGCCTGTCCTGGCCTGGCCTGGCCTAGCCTCTGGCCTGGCCTGCCTGGCCTGGCCTGGCCTGGGCCTGGCCTGGCCTGGCCTGGCCCTGCCCTGGCCTGCCTGGCCCTGGCCTGGCCTGGCCTGGCCCTGGCCTGGCCTGGCTGGCCTGGCCTGGCCTGGCCTGGCCTAGGCCTGGCCTGGCCTGGCCTGGCCTGGGCCTGGCCTGGCCTGGCCCTGCCTGGCCCTGGCCTGGCCTGGCCTGGCCTGGGCCTGGCCTGGCCTGGCCTGGCCTAGGCCTGCCTGGCCTGGCCCTGGCCTGACTGGCCTGGCCTAGGCCTGGCCTGGCCTGGCTGGCCCTGGCCCTGGCCCTGGCCCTGGCCCTGGCCCTGGCCTGGCCTGCCTGGCCTGGCCCTGGCCCTGGCCTGGCCTGGCCTGGCCTGGCCTGGCCTGGCCTAGCCTGGGCCTGGCCTGGCCTGGCCTGGCCTGGCCCCTGGCCTGGCCTGGCCTGGCCTGCCCTGGCCTGGCCTGGCCTGGTCTGGCCTGGCCTGGCCCTGGGCCTGGCCTGGCCTGGCCCTGCCCTGGCCTGGCCTAGCCTGGCCTGGCCCTGGCCTGCCCCTGGCCTGGCCTGGCCTGGCCTGGGCCTAGCCTGGCCTGGCCTGGCCCTGGCCTGGCCTGGCTGGCTGGCCTGGCCCTGGCCTGGCCTGGCCTGGCCTGGCCTGGCCTGCCCTGGCCTGGCCTGGCCCTGGCCTGGCCTGGCCTGGCCTGGCCTGGCCTGGCCTGGCCTGGCCTGGCCTGGCCTGGCCCCTGGCCTGGCCTGGCCTGGCCTGGCCTGGCCTGGCCTGGCCTGGCCTGCTGCCTTCCTGGGCCTGGGCCTGGCCTGGCCTGGCCTGGCCCTGGCCTGGCCTGGCCCTGGCCCTGGCCTGGCCTGCCTGGCCTGGCCTGGCCCAGCCCTGGCCTGGCCTGGCCTGGCCTGGCCTGGCCTGGCCTGGCCTGGCCTGGCCTGGCCCTGGCCCTGCCTGGCTGGCCTGGCCTGGCCTGGCCTGGCCTGGCCTGGCCTGCCCTGGCCCCTGGCCTGGCCTGGCTGGCCTGGCCTGGCCTGGGCTGGCCTGGCCTAGGCCTGGCCCTGGCCTGGCCTGGCCCTGGCCTGGCCTGGCCTGACCTGGCCTGGCCTGGCCCTGGCCTGGCCTGGCCTGGCCTGGCCTGGCCTGAGTGTGGCCTGGCCTGGCCTGGCCTGGCCTGGCCTGGCCCTGGCCTGGCCTGGCCTGGCCCAGGCCTGGCCTGGCCCTGGCCCAGGCCCTGGCCTGGCCCTGGCCTGGCCTGCCTGGCCCCTGGCCCTGGCCTGGCCTGGCCTAGCCCTGCCTGGCCTGGCCTGGCCTGGCCTAGGCCTGGCCCTGGCCTGGCCATGGCCTGGCCTGCCTGGCCTGACCTGGGCCTGGCCTGGCCTGGCCTAGCCTGGCCTGGCCTGGCCTGGCCTGGCTCCTGGCCCTGGCCTGCCTGGCCCTGGCCCTGGCCTGGCCTGGCCTGGCCCTGGCCCTGGCCTGGCCTGGCCATGGCCCTGGCCTGCCTGGCCTGGCCTGGGCCTGGCCTGGCCTAGGCCTGGCCTGGCCCTGGCTCCTGCCCTGACCTGGCCTGGCCTGACCACTGGCCTGGCCTGGCCTGGCCTGGCCCTGGCCTGCCTGCCTACTGCCCTGGCCTGGCCCTGGCCCTGTCCTGGCCTGGCCCATGGCCTGGCCTGGCCTGGCCTGGCCTGGCCTGGCCCTGGCCTGGCCTGGCCCACAGGCCTGGCCCTGGCCCTGCCCTGGCCCTGGCCTGGCCTGGCCTGCCCTGGCCTGGCCTGGGCCTGGTCTCACCTGGCCTGGCCTGGCCTCTGGCCTGGCCTGGCCTGGCCTGGCCTGGCCTGGCCTGGCCTGGCCCCAGCCTGCCTGCCCTGCCTGGGCCTGCCTGGCTGAGCCTGGCCCTAGCCTGGCTCTGGCCTGGCCCTGGCCTGGCCTGGCCTGGCCCTGGCCTGGCCTTTGCCCTGGCCTGGCCTGGCCCTGGCCTGGCCTGGCCTGATCCTGGCCTGGCCTCTGGCCTGGCTGAGCCTGCCTGGCCTGGCCTGGCCTGGGCCTGGCCTTGGCCTGGCCCTGAGCCTGGCCCCTGGCCTGGCCAAGGCCACTGATCCCTGGCCTGGCCCTGGCCTGGCCTGGCCTGGCTCTGACCACTGGCCACTCGGCCTGACCTGGCCAGGCCTAGGCCTGACCTGGCCTGGCCTGGCCTAGGCCTGGCCTGTCCTAGGCCTGGCTGACACTGGCCCTGGCCTAGGCCCTGGCCTGGCCTCCCTGCTGCTGGCTTGCCTGGCCTGGCCTAGCCCTGGCCTAAGGCCTGGCCTGGGCCTGGCCTGGCCTGGTGAGGCCTGGTCTGGCCCTGGCACTATGCCCTTAGCCTGGCCTGGCCTGGGTCTGAGCCTGGCCTGCCATTGGCCTGCCCTGGCCTGGCCCTGGCTCTGGCCTGGCCTGGCCTGGCCTGGCCTATCTCAGGCCCTGACCTGGCCTGCCTGGCCTGGCTCTGGCTCTGAGCCTGACCTTGCCCTGGCCTGGCCTGGCCTCAAGCCTGGCCTGGCCCTGGCCTGGCCCTGGCTCTGGCCCTGGCCCTGGCCTGGCCTGGCCTGGCCTGGCCTGGCCCTGGCCTGGCCTGGCTCTGGCCTTGGCCTGGCCTGACCCTGCCTGGCACTGGCCCTGGCCTGTGCCTGGCCTGGCCCTGGCCTGGCCTGGCCTGGACCTGGCCTGGCCTCTGCCTGATCAAGCCCCCCTGGCCCTGGCCTGACCTGGCCTGGCCTGACCCTGGCCCCTAGCCTGGCCCTGCCCCTGGTCCTGGCCTGACACTGGCCTGGCCTAGAGGCGCCTGGCCTAGCCCTGGCCCAGGCCTGGCCTGGTCTGGCCCTGGCCTGACTTGTCATCCTGGCCTGGCCTGCCCCACCTGGCCTGGCCTGGCCTGACCTAGCCTGGCCAAATCTGGCCCTGGCCTGGTCCTAGAGCCTGGCTCAGTCTGGGCCTGGCCTGACCCCAGCCTGGCCTGGCCCCTGGCCTGGCCTGGCCTAACCTGACCCTGACTACCCAGCCTAGCCCTGTCGGACCCAGGCCTAGCCCTGACCCTACCCTGGCCTGGCCCTAACCTAGCCTGACCTGACCCAGCCTGGCCTGGCGTGGCCTGGCACCAATCCCTGGCACGTAACCATGGCCTAGCCTGGCCTGGCCTGGCCCTAGCCTGGCACTGGCCTGACCTCGCTGGCCCTAGGCCTGGCCTAATCCTGGCCTGGCACACAGTCTGGCCTGGCCTGGCCCTAGCCTGGCCTGGCCTGGCCCCTGATCCTGCCTGGCCTGGCCCTAGCACTGGCCCTGACTAGGCCTGGCCCTGTGGCCTGAAGCCTGGCCTGGGCCTGCCAAGTAACTGGCCCCAGCCCAGGCCTGGCCTGGCCTGGCCTGAAACAGCCTGGCCTGACCTGGCCTGGCCTATTTAGCCTGGCCCCCTGGCACTGGCCCTGGCCTGGCTGGCCTGGCCCTGACCTATGGCCAGCCTGCACCCCGGCCTAGCTGGCCTGGCCTGGCCTGCTCCTGGCCCTGTCCTGGCCTGGCCTGGCCCCACCCTAGCCTGGCCCTGGCCTAGCTATCTGGTCTGGCCCTGGCCTGGCCTGGCCTGACCTGGCCTGACCCTGGCCTGGCCTGGCGGCTCTGGCCCTTGCCTGGCCCTGGCCTGACATAGGCCTGGCCTGAGCCTGACCTGGCCCTGGCCTGGCCTGGCAGCTGGCCTGGCCTGGCCTGGCCTGGCCCTGGGCCTAGGCCTGGCCTAACACAAGATGGCCTGGCCCTGACCTGGCCTAGGCCCCTGGCCTGTTGGCCTGGCCTGGCCCTGGCCCTAACCTCAGCCTGGCCCTGGCCCTGGCCCCTGCCTGAGCACTGGCCTGGCCCTGGCCTGTTCTGGCCTGGCCCTAGCCTGGACACTGCCTCTGGCCTGGCCTGGCCTGAGCCTGGCCTAGCCTTGGCCTGGCCTGGCCTGGCCCTGGCCTGGACCTGGCCTGGCCTCTGGCCTGGCCTGGCCTGGCCCTGTCCTGGCCTGGCCCTGACGCCCTGGCCTAGCCCTGGCCTGGCCTAGGCCTGGCCCCTGGCCTAGGCCTGGCCTGGCCTGGCCAGGCCCTAGCCTGTCCCCTGGCCTGGCCTGGCCTGGCCCTGGCACTGGCCCTGGCTCCTGGCCTGGCCTGGCCTGGCCATGCCCTGGCTCTGGCCTGGGCCCCTGGCCTGGCCTGGCCTGGCCTGGCCTGCCTGGCCTGGCCCTGGCCTGGCCTGGGCCCTAGCCCTGGCCTGGCCTGGCCCTGGCCCTGGCCCTGCCCTTGGCCTGAATCCTGGCCTGCCTGGCCCTGCCCTGCCCCACACCTGGCCTGGCCCTGGCCTGGCCCTGCCCTGGCCTGAGTCACTGGCCTGGCCTGACTTGGCCTGGCCTGGCCTGGCCTGGCCCTGGCCTGGCCTGGCCTGGCCTGGCCCTGGCCCAGGCCTCACCCAGGCCCTGGCCCTGGCCTGGCCTGCCCTCTGGCCTGAGCCCTGGCCTGACCTAGGCCTGGCTGGCCTGCCCTGCCCTGCCCCTAGGCCTGGCCCTGGCCTGGCCCTGGCCTGGCCTGGCCCTGGCCTGGCATTGGCCTGGACTGGCCTGGCTCTGGCCCTGCCTGGCCTGACATGGCCTGGCCTCAGCCTGGCCCCCTGGCCCTGGCCTAGGCCTGGCCTGGCCCAAGGCCTGAGCCTGGCCTGTGGCCTCAGCCTGGCCTGGCACTAGCCTGCCCTGGCCTAACCAGAGCCTAGCCTGGCCCTGGCCCTGTTCTTAGCCTGGCCTGGCCCCAGCCCTGGCCTGGCCTGGCCTAGCCTGGCCCTCATCCTGGCCTGGCCTGGCCTGCACTGCCCTGGCCTGGCCTGGCCCCTAGCCTGGCCCTGGCCTAGCCTAGCCTGGCTCTGGCCTAACCTAGCCTGGCCCTAACCTGGCCTGGCCTAGCACTAGCCCTGGCCTAGTGCCCTGCCCTGGCCTACCTGGCTCCTCAGCCCTGGCCTGGCCTGGCCCTGGCCTCAGCCTGCCTGGCCCTGGCCCTGGCCTCTAGCCTGGCACTGGCCTGGCCCTGGCCCCAGCCTGGCCTAGCCTCTGGCCCCTGGCCTGGCCTAATGGCCCTGGCCTGGCCTCTAGCCCTGGCCTGGCCTGGCCTGGCACTGGCCCTGGCCTGGCCTGGCCCTGGCCTGGCCCTGGCCTGCCTGGCCCTGGCCCTGGCCTGGCCTGGCCTGGCCTGGCCCTGGCCTGGCCTGGCCTGGCCCTGGCCTGGCCTGGCTCTGGCCTGGCCTGGCCTGGCCCTGGGCCTGGCCTTGGCCTGGCCTGGCCCCAGGCCTGGCCTGGCCTGGCCTGGCCCCTGGCCTGGCCTGGCCTGGCCCAGGCCTGGGCCTGCCCTGGCCTGGCCTGGCCCTGGCCTGGCCTGGCCTGTCCTGGCCTGGCCTGGCCTGGCCTGGCCCTGGCCTGGCCTGGCCTGACCTGCCTGGCCTGGCCCTGCTGGCCTGGCCTGGCCTGGCCTGACACCTGGCCTGGCCCCTGGCCCCAGCCCCTGGCCTGGCCTGGCCTGGCCTGGCCTGGCCTGGCCTGCCTAAGCCTGGCCTGGCCTGGCCTGGCCTGGCCTGGCCTGGCCTGGCCTGGGCCCTGGCCTGGCCTGGCCTGGCCCTGACCTGGCCTGGCCTGGTCCTGGCCTGGCCTGGCCTGGCCCTGGCCTGGCCTGGCCTTGGCCTAACCTGGCCTGAGCCCTGGCCCTGGCCTGGCCTGGCCCTGGCCCTGGCCCTGGCCTAGCCCAGTCCTGGCCCTGGCCTGGCCTGGCCCCTGGCCTGGCCTGGCCTGGCCCAGGCCCAGGCTCAGCCCTGGCCCTGGCCTGGCCTGGCCCCTGGCCTAGGCCCCCTGGCCCTGGCCTGGCTGCCTGGCCCCTGGCCTGGCCTGGCCTCAGGCCCTGGCCTGGCTCTGGCCCTGGCCTGGCCTGGGCCTGGCCTGGCCTGGCCCCCAGGCCTGGCCTGGCCTGGCCTGGCCCTGGCCTGGCCTGGCTGGCCTGACCTGGCCTGGCCTGGCCCTGGCCTGGCCTGGCCTGGCCTGGCTGGCCTGGCCTGGCCTGGCCTGGCCTGGCCCTGGCCTGGCCTGGCCTGGCCTGGCCTGCCCTGCCTGGCCTGGCCCTGGCCCTGGCCTGGCCCTGGCCTGGCCTGGCCTGGCCTGTGCCTGGCCTGGCCTGGCCTGGCCTGGCCTGGCCTGGCCTGGCCCCTGGCCTGGCCCCTGGCCCTAGCCTGGCCTGGCCCTGCCTGGCCTGGCCTGGCCTGGCCTGGCCTGACCTGCCTGTGCCAGGCCTGGCCTGGGCCTGGCCTGGCCTGGCCCTGGCCTGGCCTAGGCCCTGGCCTGGCTGGCACTGACCCTGGCCTGGCCTGGCCTGGCCCTGGCCTGGCCTGCCCTGCCTGGCCCTGGCCCTGGCCTGGCCTGGCCTAGGCCTGGCCTGGCCTGGCCTGGCCTGGCCTGGCCTGGCCCTGGCCCTGGCCTGGCCTGACCTGGCCTGGCCTGGCCCTGCCTCTGGCCCTGGCCCTGGCCTGGCCTGGCCTGGCCCAGCCCTGGCCTGGCACTAGCCTGGCCTGGCCTGGCCTGGCCTGGCCTGCCCTGGCCCTGGCCTGGCCTGGCCTGGCCCTGGCCTGGGCCTGGCCTGGCCTGGCCTGGCCCTGACCCTGCCTAGGCCTGGGCCTGGCCTGGCCTGGCCTGGCCTGGACCTGGCCCTAGCCTGACCCCTGGCCTGGCCCTGGCCTAACCTGGCCTGGCCTGGCCCTGGCCTGGCCTGGCCTGGCCTGGCCTGGCCTGGCCTGGCCCTGGCCTGGCCCTGGCCTGTCCTGGCCTGGCCTGGCCTGGCACTGGCCTGGCCTGGCCTGGCCCTGGCCTGGCACCAGCCCTGGCCTAACCTGGCCTGACCTAACCTAGCCTGGCCTGCCCTGCTCTGCCCTGGCCTGGCCTGGCCCTGGCCCTGGCCTGGCCTGGCCCTGGTTCAGGCCTAGCCTGGCCTAAGCTAGCCTGCCCTGGCCTGGCCTGGCCTGGCCTGGGCCTGGCCTGCCTGCCCTGGCCTGGCCTGCCTGGCCTGGCCTGGCCTGGCCTGGCCTGTCTGGCCCTGGCCTGGCCTGCTGCTGGCCCTGGCCTGCCCTGCCTGGCCTGGCCCTGGCCTGGCCTGCCTGGCCTGGCCTGGCCTGACCTGGCCTTGGCCACCAGCCTGCACTGGCCTGGCCTGGCCTGGCCTGACCCTGGCCCTGGCCTGGCCATGGCCTGGCCTGACCTCCTGGCCTGACCTGGCCTGTCCTGGCCTGACCTACTGGCCTGGCCTGAGCCTGACCTGGCCTGGCCCTGGCCCTGGCTCTGGCCCTGGCCTGGCCTAACCTGGCCCTGGTCCTAGGCCTGCCTGGCCAGGCCCTGGCCTGGGCCTGGCCCTGGCCTGGCCTGACTGGCCCAGGCCCTGGCCTGGCCCTGGCCTGGCCTCAGCCTGGCCTGGCCCCTGGCCTATCCTGGCCCAGGCCTGGCCTGGCCCTGACCTGGCCTGGCCTGGCCACCAGGCCTGGCCTGGCCCAGGCCTGAGCCAGCCTGGCCTGGCCTGACCTGGCCTGGCCTGGCCTGGCACTGGCCTGGCCTGGCCTCCTGGCCCTGGCCTGACCTGGCCTAGCCTGACCTGGCCCTGGCCTGCCCTGGCCTGGCCTGGCCACAGACCAGGCCCTGGCCTGGCCTGGCCTGGCCCTGGCCCTGGCCTGGCCTGGCCTGGCCCTGGCCCTGGCCCTAGCCCTAGCCCTGGCCTGGCCTGGCCTGGCCTGGCCTCCTGGCCTGGCCTGGCCTGGGCCTGGCTGACTGGCCCTGACCTAGGCCTGGCCTGGCCTGCCTCCAGGCCTGACCTGGCCTGACCGCCTGGCCTGGCCCCTGGCCTGGCCTGGCCCTGGCCCTGACTAATGAGCCTGGCCTGGCCTGACTGGCCCTGCCCCTGCCTGGCCCTGGCCCTGCCCTGGCCTGGCCCTGGCCTGACCTGGGCCTGTCCTGGCCTGCCCTGCCTGGCCTGGCCTAGGCCTGGCCTGGCCTGGCCTGGCCTGGCCCTGGCCTGACCGGCTGGCCCTGCCCTGCCTGGCCTGGCCTGCCTGACCTGGCCTGGCCTGGCCCTGGCCCTGGCCTGGCCTGGCCTGGCCTCTGGCCTGGCCTAGGCCTGGCCTGGGCCTGGCCTAACCTGGCCTGGCCTGGCCTGGCCTGGCCTGGCCTGGCCTGGCCTGGCCTGGCCTGGCCTGAGCCCTGGCCTGGCCTGGCCTGGCCCTGGCCTGGCCTGGCCCAGGCCTGAGCCTGGCCTGGCCCCCCAGGCTGGCCTGGCCTGGCCTTGGCCCTGACCTGGCCCTGGCCTGGCCTAGCCCTAGACCTGGCCCTGGCCTGGCCTGGCCCTGGCCCTGGCCTGGCCTGGCCCCAGCCTGGCCCTGGCCTGGCCTGGGCCTGGCCCCCTGGCCTGGCCCCTGGCCTGGCACCCTGGCCCAGGCCTGGCCCTGGCCCTGCCCCTGGCCTGGCCTGGCCTGGCCCAGTCCTGGCCTGGCCTGGGCCTGGCCTGGCACCTGGCCTGGCCTGGCCTGGCCTGGCCCTGGCCCTGGCCTGGCCTGGCCCTGGCCTGGCCTGGCCCTGAGCCCTGGCCTGGCCTGGCCTGCCCTGGCACTGGCCTGGCCTGGCCTGGCCCTGGCCTTGGCCTCGTGGCCCTGGCCTGGCCTGGCCTGGCCTGGCCTGGCCTGGCCTGGCCTGGCCTGGCCTGGCCTGGCTGGCCTGGCCTGAGCCCTGGCCTGGCCTGATCCTGGCCCTGGCCTGGCCTGGCCTGGCCTGGCCTGGGCCTGGCCTGGCCTGGCCTGGCCTGGCCTGACCTGGCCTGGCCTGGCCTGGGCCTGTCCTGGCCACTGCCCCTGGCCTGGCTGTGGCCTGGCCTGGCCCCTGGCCTGGCCTGGCCTGGCCTGGCCTGGCTAGGCCTGCACGGACCCTGGCCTGGCCTGGCCTGGCCTGGCTGTGGCCTGGCCTGGCCTGGCCTGGCCTGGCCTGACCTAGAGCCTGGCCTGGCCTGGCCTGGCCCTGGCCTGGCCTGGGCCTGGCCTGGCCCTGCCTGGCCTGCCTGCCCTGGCCTGGCCTGGCCTGGCCTGAGCCTGGCCTGGCTCTGGCCCTGGCCCAGCCCTGACCCTGGCCTGGCCTGGCCAGGCCTGGCCTAGCCTGGCCTCCTAGCCTGGCCTGGCCTGGCCTAGCCCTGGCCTGTGTGGCCTGGCCTGACCTGGCCTGGCCTGGCCCTGGCCTGGCCTGGCCTGGCCTGGCCCTGGCCTGGCCTGGCCCTGGAAGCTGGCCTGGCCTGGCCTGGCCCCTGGCCTAGGCCTGAGGCCTGGCCTCTGGCCCTGGCCTAAGGCCTGGCCCTAGCCTGGCCTGGCCTGGACCTGGTCCTGGCCTGGCCCTGGCCTGGCCTGGGCTGCCTGGTCCTGGCCTGGCCTGGCCTGCCTGGCCCTGGCCTGGCCTGGCCTGGCCTGGCTGTTGGCCTGGCCTGGCCTGGCCTCAGCCTGGCCTGGCCTGGCCTGGCCTGAGCCTCGCCTGGCCTGACCTAGCCCTAGCCTGGCCTGGCCTGGCCCCTGGCCTGACCTGGCCTGGCCCCTGGCCTGGCCTGGCCTGGCCTAGCCTGGCCACAGGCCCCCCTTCCTGCCCTGGCCTGACCTGGGCCTGGCCTGGCCTGCCACTGGCCCTGGCCCTGGCTGGCCTGACCTGCCCTGGCCCTGGCCTAGCCTGGCCCTAACCTGGCCTGGCCCTGGCCCTGGCCTAGGCCTGGCCTGGCCTCTGGCCTGGCCCCTCTGGCCTGGCCCCCTTTGGCCTGGCCCAGGCCTGGCCTAGGCCTGGCCTGGCCTGGCCTGGCCTGGCCCTGGCCTGGCCTGGCCCTGGCCCTGGCCTGGCCTTGGCCTGGCCTGGCCTGGGCCCTGGCCTGGCCTGGCCTGGCCCTGGCCTGGCCCTGGCCTGGCCTGGCCCTGTTCCACTGCCCTGGCCTGGCCTAGGCCTGGCCTGGCCTGGCCTGGCCCTGGCCTGGAGCCTGGCCCTGCCTGGCCTGGCCCTGGCCTAGCCTGGCCTGGCCCTGGCCCTGGCCTGGCCTGGCCTGGCCTGGCCCTGCCCTGGCCTGGCACCCGTGGCCCTGGCCTGGCCTGGGCCTGGCCTGGCCTGGCCCCTGCCCCTGCCCTGCCCTGGCCTGGCCTGAGCCCTGGCCCTGGCCTGGCCTGGCCCTGGCCTGGCCTGGCCTAGCCCTGGCCCTGGCCTGGCCCTGGCCTGGGCCCTGGCCTGGCCTGGCCTGGCCTAGGCCCTGGCCTGGCCTAGAGGCCTGGCCTAGCCCCAGCCTGGCCTGGCCTGGCCTGGCCCCCTGCCCCTAGGCACTAGCCTCGGCCCTGGCCTGGCACTGGCCTACCCTGTTCTGGCCTGACCTAGGCCTGGCCTGGCCATGGCCTAGGCCTGGCCTGGCACTGGCCCTGGCCTGGCCCTGGCCTGGCCTGCCTGGCCATGGCCCTGACCTTCAGCCTGGCCTGGCTCTGGCCCTGGCCTGGCCTGGCCTGGCCTGGCCCTGGCCTGGCCTGGCCCTGGCCTGGCCATGGCCCTGCCCTGGCCTGGCCCTGGCCTGGCGCTGGCCTGGCCTGGCCCTGGCCTGGCCTGGCCTGGCCTGGCCTGCCTGGCCTGGCCTGGCCCTGGCCCTGGCCCTGGCCCTGGCCCTGGCCTGGCCCTGGCCTGGCCCTGGCCTGGCCCCATGCTGGCCTGGCCTGGCCCTGGCCTGGCCTGGCCCTGGCCCTGGTCCTGGCCTGGCGGACCAGCCCTGGCCTGGCCTGGCCTGGCCTGGCCTGGCCAGGCCCTGGCCTACTGGCCTGGCCTGGCCCTGGCCCTGGCCTGGCCTGGCCTGGGCCCTGGCCCCAGGCCTGGCCTGCCTGGCCTGGCCCTGGCTCTGGCCTGGCCCTGGCCTGGCCTGGCCTGGCCTAGGCCTAGGCCTGGCCCTGGCCTGGCCTGGCCCTGGCCTGGCCTGGCCTGGCCTGGCCCTGGCCTGGCCTGGCCCTGGCCACCTGGCCTGGCCTAGCCTGGCCTGGCCCTGGCCCTGGCCTGGCCCTAGCCTGGCCTGGCCTGACCCTCCTGCCCTGCCCTGGCCTGGCCTGGCCCCTGGCCCTGGCCTGGCCTCTGGCCTGGCCTGGCCTGGCCTGGCCCCCTAGCCTGGCACTGGCCCTAGCTGCCTGGCCCTGGCCTGGCCTGGCCTGAGGCCTAAGCCTGGCCTGGCCTGGCCTGGCCTGGGCCTGTGGCCTGGCCCCAGCCTGGCCCTGGCCTGGCCTGACCTGGCCCTGGCCTGGCCCTGGCCTGGCCTAGGCCTGGCCCCAGCCTGGCCTGGCCCCTGCTTGGCCTGGCCTGGCCCTGGCTACTGGCCTGGCCTGGCCTGACCTGGGCCTGGCCTGGCCTGGCCTGGCCTGGCCTGGAGGCCTGGCCTGGCCTGGCCTGGCCTGGCCTGGCACTGGCCTGGTGGCCCTGGCCCTGGCCTGGCCTGGCCTGGCCCAGGCCCTGCCCCCAGCCCCTGGCCTGGCCTGGCCTGGCCTGGCCCTGGCACTGGCCTGGCCTGGCTAGGCCTGGCCTGGCCCCTTCTGGCCTGGCCTGGCACAGGCCCTGGCCTGGCCTGGCCTGGCCTGGCCCTGGCCTGGCCTGATCCTGGGCCCTGGCCTGACCCTGGCCTGGCCCCTGCCCTGACCGCCTAGGCCTGGCCTGGCCTGGGCCTGGCCTGGCTTGGCACTGGCCCTGGCCTGGCCTGGGCCCTGGCCCTGGCCTGGCCTGGCCTGGCCCTCAGGGCCCTGGCCTGGCCTGGCCTGGCCAGGCCACTGCCTGGCCTGGCCTGAACTTGCTCTGGCCCTGGCCTCACCCCCAGTGGCCTGCCTGGCCTGGCCTGGCACTAGTCCCTGGCCTGGGCCTAAGGCCAAGGTCCTGGCCTGGCCTCTTATGGCCATGACACGCCAAGGTGGCATTGTCGCCTGGCCTGGCCTAGCCTGGCCTGGCACCAGCCCTGCCTGGCCCTATTTTGGCCACAACCTGGCCCCCAGCACCAGCCTAGGCCTGGCCTGGCTTTCTTAGGATCCTGGCCTCGGCCTGGCCTGGCCTGGGCCTAGGTGTGGCGTGGCACAATCCTGGCCTAGCCTGGCCTGGCCTGGCCGGGGCCTGGCCAAAGCCTAAGGTAACGTTAATCCCACAACCTAATTATTGAGGTTGGGATAGGGTTGGGATTGTGAATTGGAATTAGGGTTGGGGTTGATGTTAGGGTTAGGGTTGGTGCTGGTTGGGGTTAGGAGTTAGGGTTGAGGTATGGTTGAGGTTGGGGTTGGGAAGCCAGAGATCAGGAGTTGGGTTAAGGGGTTAGGAGTTTGTGTTTTACACAGTTTAGGGGTGGGGTTATGGTTAGGGTTAATGCTAGGGTTAGGTCTGGGGCTAGGGCTGGGTTTGGGGCTGGAATAGGGCTGGGGTTGGGGTTCCAGGGTTGGTGAATTTGGGGTTGGTCGGTAGAGGTAGGGAGTGAGGTTGGGTTAAGCAGATCAGGGACCAGGACTGGGAGCTGGGGTGGGGTTGGGTTGAGTTTAGGATTAGGGGTAGGGATAGGGGAGTGGATTAAGGTGTGTGTGGTTGGAGTTGAGGTCAAGTTGGAGAGTTTAAGTTAGGGGTTGGGAGGTTGGGATTAGGCTGAGTTTAGAGGTTAGGGGTGGGACCGGTGAGGTCAAGGTTTAGTGTTGGGGTTGGGAACCAGGAGTTAGGAGTTGGGTAGATGTGAGGGTTAGGGTTGAGATTTGGGTTAAGGTTAATTTACAGGGTTAGAGGTTGCTTTGCTCTTGGGTTTGGGTTAGAAGGGTTGGGGGTTGGGGTTGGGGGTTTGAGTTAGCTCAGGGGTTTTGGTTGGGGTTGGGGATGGGAGTTGGGGAGTTAGGGGTGGGAGTTAGACAGGGGTTAGGGTTGGGATTCTGTTTAGGAGTTGGGGGTTAGCGGATCAGGGTTAGAAGATTATGGTTTGGGAGTTAGGGTTGAGTGTTGAGGTTAGATTTAGGGTCAGAGTCAGGAGTCCGGGATTTAAAGTTGCAGTTGGCGTGGGTTGGCGTTAGCGTTAGGGTTGCCGTTAGGTTTAGGGTTGGGTTAGGGTTAAGTTGGGGTTAGTGTTGGTGTTGGGGTTTGGGGTTAGGGTTGGAGTTAGGGTTGGGGTGGGGACCAGAGGTTAGGGGTTAGCTAGTAGGGGTTAGGATTAGGGTTGAGTTTGAGGTTGGGGTTAGGACTGAGGGTTGGGGTTAGGAGTGAGTCTGAGGTGGGGTTAGGAGTTGGGATTGTGGTTGGGGTTGCAGTTTAATTTTGGGTTTTGGGTTAGGGTTGCAGTTAGGAGTTAGGGTTAGAGACCAAGTTGAGGTGAGTAGAACTGGGTTTGGGGTTGGGGTTAGGGACTGAGGTAGAGGTTAGGGGATTAGGGATTAGGAGTTAAGTGCATTGGAATTGGATTAAGTTAGGATTACCAAGAAGTTAAGATTCTAGTGTTGGGGATTGGGATGGGATGGTTGGGACATTAAATCTGTGTTGGTTGGGTTTGGGTTAGGGTTAGAGGTTAGGGTTGGGGTTAGGAGTTAAAAATTATGGTAGGGCTGAGACAGGTGTTGTCTGAGGCTGTGGCTACATTTTGGGATTTGGGGTTACGGTTGGGATTTGGGTGAGTTGGGGATTAGGGTGGGGTTGGAGTTTTAATTTAGGGTTGGTGTTGGGGTTGGAGTTATGGTTAGTTCAGGTTTCAAGTTGGGTTAATGTTTGGGGTTAGTGTTCGGGGTTGGGGTTGATTCTGATTTAGAGATGGGCTTTCCAGAAGAGTTGAGGTTGATCTTTAGGGTTGGGTTGTGGTTCAGGTTAAGTTAGGGTGTGCTAGGGCTGGGGCTGGGCCTACGGTTAGACTTGAGTGTTAAGTTTAAGTGTGGGGTTAGGAGTTGTGGTTAAGCAGTTTAGGGGTTAGGTTAGGAGTTTAAATTTGAGGTTATGGCTGGGTGCAGGTTGGGGGCTAGTGCTAGTGTTAGATCTAGGGCTAGGGATAGGGTTAGGGTTGGGGCTAGTGCAGGTGCGGTTGGGGTAGGGGTTGTGGTTAGGGTTAGGTTATTAGTGTTGGGGTTTAGGGGTTGGGGGTTAGGGGTTGGGGTTGGGGTTAGGGGTTGGGAGTTGGGGGTTGGTGTTGGGGTTTGGGGTTTAGGGTTATGGTTGGTGTTAGTGTTAGGGTTATGGTTATGGTTGGGGTCAGGGTCAGGGTCAGTGTTTGGGGTTGGGGTTGGTGTTAGGGTTGGGGTTGGGGTTTGGGTTGGGTTTGGGGGTTAGGATTAGGGTTGGTGTTGGGGTTTGGGTTTGGTTTGGGGTTTGGGTGAGTTGGGGTTGGGGTTAGGGTTGGGGTTTGGGGTTGGGTTTGAGGTTGGGGTTGGTGCGTTGCATTTGGGTTTTGGTTAGGGTTTAGGGTTAGGGGTTGGGGTGGGGTTGGGGTTTGGGGTTGGGGTTGGCGTTACTCTTGGGTTTGGGTAAGGTTTAGGGGTTGGGGTTAGGGTTGGGTTAGGTTGTGTTGGGTTAGGGTTAGGGGTTTGGGTTTAGTGTTAGGGTTGGGGTTAGGGATAGTGCTGGGGACATCTGGGGCTGGGGCTGGGTGTAGGTCTGGGGCTGGGGCTAGGGTTTAGTGTTAGGGTTGGGTGAGTTTTTAGGGTTAACTTTAGGGTTAGGGGTGGGGTTGGGTTAGGAGTTAAGTTAGGGTTAGGGTAGGGTGGGGTTGGGTTAGGTTTAGGGTTAAGGGTAGGGGTAGGGGTGAGGGTTGGGTTATGTTTGGGTTTAGATGAGTTAGTGTTGGTGTTGGGGTTAGTGTTGGGTTTGGGGTTAGGGTTAGGATTAGGTTTGGGGTTACAGTTAGAGTTGGGGTTGGGATTAGGGAGTAGGATTAGGAGTTTTGGTTAGTGTTGGGTTTAGGGTTAGGGTTAGGGTTCGGGTTTAGAGTTTAGGGTTAGGGTTAGGGATAGTGCTAGGGTGACATCTGGGGCTAGGGCTGGGTGTAGGTCTGGGGCTGGGGCTGGGGTTAGTGTTAGGGTTGGGTGAGTTTTAGGGTTAACTTTAGGGTT